>NIPQ01092961.1:0-17374 GCA_002806875.1 Lepidotrigona ventralis hoosana
TTTTTTTTTTTTTTTTTTTTTTTTTTTTTTTTTTTTTTTTTTTTTTTTTTTTTTTTTTTTTTTTCTTTTAATCTTAGTATATTAATTATATTATGTATAACAAAGCGGTAACAACTTGTTAATTGTAACTATTACGGTAATAATCGTTTACTTTATATAATTACAATAATGTAATGTAAGGATGATCGTTAACTAATCGATAACAAACGAATCGTTCCCTCCTCTATCCTTCCTTCGTCTTAATCATCGTATTATCCTCGTCACTTCTTTAAACTTCGTATTTCTTTTTTTTTTCTCGTCTTTTCTCATTTACCTTTTTATTATTGTTATTATTATTATTATTCTTTTTAAATCTGATATCGGTTTTCACCTAAATTTCGTTATTTATTTTGTTCGTACAATCCCCACTTTCGTATTAATTATTTAACAACAGTTTTTTTATCCCTTTTATTATTTGCTCTTTAATTTAATAATCATAGTAAACATAGTAATTATTTATAATATTGTGCAAATAATCCATATTTTTATTTTTGTTTAATAGTAATGAATGTCATTCAACAGAGGAGCTCTTCTACGTTCTCTCTTTCTCTCCCTCATTTTCTCGCTCTTTCGCTCTCTTTTTCCGCTTGCTCGCTCTCGCATTCTTGTTCATTCTTTCCTTCACTCGCACTCTTTCACGCTCGTTCTCTCTCTCACTTTCTTTCTTTCTTTCTTTTTCTCTATTTCCCATGCATACACGCTCTTTTGCACGCACTCTGTCTCGATGTCTCTCTTTGCTTGCTCGCGCGCATTCACGACACGCATTTGCGCATGCGCGCCGCTGCGGCACGCGCCCGCGCATGCGCGCACAAGCGCGAGCACTCACGGAGCACGCATTTGAATGGACGATCCTTCGCGCGTAATGTGTTTTTTTTTTTTGTTTTTTTCGACAGCTAGCTCGTTAAAATTGGATTTTGTTTTTTTTTTTTTGTTTTTTTTTTTTTTTTTGGTTGATTGCACATTTGGGGTTAGGAGGATGTTTGCCCATGGGGGGTGGGTGATTATTATACTGNTGACCATGGTCGTCGAAGTTAAAAATATTAAACTTGTATTTGAATGATGATCACTGCGGAGAGGCAGCACCAAATCGACCCATTATCTTACATCGTGGTCGCCGGTAGAGAGAGACATTGAATCAGAATTGGAATGAGACAGTGGAATTAGTACGCGCAAGATCCGCAGCGTTGTTAGACGCCGAGACGTCGGGGAGACGTCACACTAACGTAGCGGTTAGGCTCATCATCCGCAGTACCATGTATCAAAAATTGAGCTTCGAGGTCGAGTATCTCACTGAACAACATCTAACCGGCTTCGAGAGCTATAAAGTAAGTTCCTCGCTTGGCTGTACATTTCTCTTCCCTCTTTTCCAAAAGTTTATCTAATGTTTCTTGGTGGTACTCTGAAAGGTTATGTCTTGGACATAGTGGAGACTCCAATCTGGATCTTCTCCAAGAATCAAGCATTGAAATTATTGTTATTTGCTGTGAATTTGTAAAAATACTGTCTTGTCAGTTATGATTTGGAATGTGTTGTTTTCAGTGATGAAATGTCTTAACTGTAGATGTTTCCTTTTATAATAAGACTAGTAAGAACATTGATAGAACACGTTCATAGTTATGTGAGCTTAATTTGAAAATAAATATACAATGACAAAGAATAAAATCAGATTGAAATTTCTTTGCACGTGGGAATTTTGCTTCGAATGTTTTTGCATATTTCTAATTCACTAAATTTCTAAATTCATTATTCATGATGAACATCTGCAGTAAGTTCAATGAGTCCTTGAAAACAAATGCATAAATCGGGAATAAGGTAATTTGAAAGTGAGATATAGTATGTTATGTAATATGCATATTTGCATTGAATGATATTGCATTATCTCAGAATTATGATATGGATATAGAAGTCATTGAAGTAGTAAAGTTCTTTGAATGTAATAAATATTTTATTGATCTACATTTTCAGTATAGCTCAGTGGATACGAGCCCTCTTAGTGTATATGTTATGCATCCATTTTGGAACAAAGTGGTTCAGGTATGTGTGTGAAAATTTTTTTGTTTATAATTGCTTTATAATATCTTTTTCGTCAATTCGATATTTTTTTCAGTACTGTCCAAAATGGGTTGCTCCGAATGTATTAACTTTCTCTGGATTTCTTTTTACTGTCTTCAACTTTACATTGTTTGCATTTTATGATTACTATTTGTATGCATCTAGCGATGATAAGCCACAGTATCCACCTATACCAAGATGGGTCTTTGCTTTGGGTGCATTTAATGTATTTATGGCATATACTCTTGGTAAGTAAATATCTTTATATCCCTCATGAATTTGTAAAATCATTGGACTTAATTCAATGTTTATTTTGCAGATGGTATTGATGGAAAACAAGCACGACGTACTCAAACATCAGGGCCCTTAGGAGAACTATTTGATCATGGACTAGATAGTTGGACAACAATGCTCATTAGTGTCTGTATGTTTTCTGTGTTTGGTCGAACGGACCATAGCGTGTCTCCGTTAAGAATGTACTTTATTTTGTGGAACGTGTTTATTAGTTTCTACTTGACTCACTGGGAAAAGTATAACACAGGGGTATTATTTCTTCCTTGGGGATACGATTTATCTATGGTAGTAAGTTTCCATTTGTTGTTTAAGATGTATATTAAATTAATATTAACGAGTAGACTGTAATTTTTATGCGTTTACAAAAAAATTTGAAGGCACACGTAATATACATAAAAATATACGAATTATCCAAAGAACAATACTCCTTATAACACTCATTTTTGAAATTATCTTTATAAGAATGTACAGTTGCATAAAGATTCACAGTCCACTGATAAATAATTCATATGATTATTTATTTTCCATAATTTATTTCTAGGGCACTATTATTGTCTTTATTATATCTAGTATAGGCGGACATAAAACGTGGAAGATTATATTTCCTGGTGGTATATCTGTTGGTGTAATGTTTGAAATATTGCTTTATGTTACTGCAATTGTATCTAGTTTACCGGTGGTTCTCTGGAACATATACAAGTCAGTCCAATTGAATCAAAGTAACTCAGATTTATCGATCATAAGATTTCCACGTAATAAAATATATTTTGCAATTTCTAGATCGTATAGGGACAAGACTGGTAAAATGCGTACATTCCTAGATGCCATAAGACCTCTGTTACCTCTAGCGGTACTCTTCGCGATTTCAACAATTTGGGTAGTTCATTCGCCTAGTAACATCATCGAGAAAGATCCTAGAATAGTTTTCTTAGCAATTGGAACTATTTTTTCGAATATCTGTGTAAGATAGTTGACCAGATAATTAATACAGAGTCATTTCGATGATGAAAACTAACATTCTTTAAAATTTACAGTGTCGCTTAATTGTTTCACAAATGAGCAACACCAGATGTGAACTATTATCATGGATATTACTTCCTGTAGCGGTTATAGCCATCTTCTCTTTTATCTTTCCTAGCGTAGATCTGGTATTTACGTATATTCTTGCCATCGTAGCTTTACTGGCCCACATTCACTATGGAACATGTGTGGTAAGATTTATTTTAATATTTTTTAGATATAATATTTTATGATGCAGATATTATTATTAATAAATTATTCACTCTTTTAGGTACGTCAGATGTGTCGTCATTTCCGTATTCACACGTTTCGTATCAAAGATCGTGCAGACTGACTACTTGCCGACGATACATGTTAAAAACGAAGAAATACGAACAAACAGTCGGGAAGAGCTACGAACGAGTGAGAATAGATCAGACAGACAAGCAGAAAAAATTTCAGGATCACAATTGATCATAAAAAGGCATAAAAAAATGTTTGGGCTATGAAAACGTAAATTCTGGACAGTAGATAATAATTTTATTCGAGCATGTAATCAGCGATCATCACATATCCAGAAAGAGAAAGTACCTGCTAAGTAACGTTCTCCATTCATTTTGCAAAGAAGAAAGCATTTCAATCTCATGTTGCTGTGATATAGTTAAAGAACCACCTAGAGTCTTGCTTTGCGTATATATATATAATGTCACATAAGTTCGCATCGTTCTCTCTACCTTGCCTTTTTTTGTATTCTGTTCGTAACCCTGACTGTGCGTAGAATATTTATTTTCGAGCACATGCGAGGCTATTTTAGCTGTTGCGCATCGAATTCTTCGTTTTTAACATGTATTGTCTGAGAAATGAGATTACCAATCTAACTTGCTCAGTTTTCTCACCAGACGAATCTCTTTTTCTTTGGTGTTTCTTCGAAAATCTCTTGAACTTTTCAAATCCTATATGGTAACTTTTTTTTTCGTTTCGAGTAACTGCTGGAGAAAAAGGTTCTCGCTGTGTGTGAAAATTCTAAGCAAGCTGGAATACAATGAATTTTGATACGGATAAAGAAGGAAAGACGTAATGCTGGGGGATATATTTGTAATAAAATACGTGTAAGAGACATTATTTATTTTCCGTGAGGATGCATGTGTATATTATATTATATTTATAGTAATCGGCTCGACTTGAAGGATTTTTGCAAATAGTACACAATATTGTGTATGATATACTTCGAGCTAGACTAAACGAGTCAATCAATTAAAGAAATTAGCGAGTAACAGAGAAACTTTACTGTTTCTATCACGGAACGAAAATTATTTAGTCAAATATGAGAAATCGATATATATTTAATTCTTCTTTTATAAGATATTCAAAATGATATTTTATCGTATACCTAAGTTCTCAACGTGGGAAAAATGTATGACGTCACAGTCAGAAGTCAGAAATCATGCGATTGATTTTTTTTTTTCTTCTTTATAATTAACATTGATCGGTCATTACAATCTTCGCATAAAAGACGTGTCATCGATGATAATAGTAGATGACGTAATCGTGGAATTAAAACGAATAATCGGAGTTGTAAGAAACGGTAGATGCTGGTATCCTATTAATTCCCACGTTGTGCAAATAAAATATAAGTCAATGTAGAATAAATTCAACCTGTTGAAACAACGTGTATTGCCATAGGTTTTCGCTAATTCTGTGCATTGAAACTCCATTATCACAATGTTTTCAGTGAAAATATATTAAAGTTAAATTTTTTTTAATTACTTGCATTTAATATGTTACTAGTCTATTTTACATTCTCAATACACATAATTTTTAGGAAATGTAATTTTGTAAAAGAGAGAGAAAAAGAAAAAGATCCAAGAATTCGTTCGAAATCGTAGATAGACTTGAAAATGTTCATAGAAGTAACAAATTTTTTTGTAAACTTCAACATATGTATATACGTAGTTTCTGAAAGAAGAACATAATGTAGGTGTAGTAACTCCGAAATGCTACATTTTTTAACTACCAAATATATTTCTGAACATACATGTACAAATAGCACTTAATGAAAGCTACGTAACCTACTTTAATTAAAACATCCTTGTGTAACTTTATTTTTTAGATATTTAATTATTTTTAATTATTTTTTTTTGTGTAACAATTATTAATATAATTACAAATATTAATCATACGTTTGTAACTCGTCGAGTATGATAGTGTATTAATTTCTCAATCATATATTTCTGCCAAAGATATTAAACGGAAATTTTACATTATTCCGAGAAGTTATATGTATATTTTATTTATATTTTTAATGTATTGATAATAGAATTAAATGCACAAAAGACATTTCTGCATTCAATTTAATCTGACCGTAATTTATACGATTAGAAAAACAAGCGAAATGCTTCACTATATTTTAGAAACATTTTTTCTATCTTTCAGGATTATGATGGAAATTATTTTATAAGTATAAACAAATAATATACTTGGCAATTTACTATAAAATTATATAAAAATAGTGTTACTTTTGTTGGGATTGAAAATGCTCTTGTTTTATTTTCTCTCGTTCTTCGGGTAAAGGGACATAAGGTTTTTTATTTTTTATCCGTCTATCGAAAATTATTTTTCCCTAAAACAATCATGAAATATTTAAAAAATATCCTAGCAAGATAATAATTGTATTCGGTGAATATACATGAACGATTACCCAAAATTTTTTGCAATATTTGTAGTTTTCGAATTGTAGAGTGCATTTATCATAATCGTATTTATTGTTTTCTAGACATTTTGCACTAATATTATATTCCTGAAAAATAAAAAACGAAATATACAATTTTTTATCTTTAAAATTAAGTAACAAATTTGTAATAAACTTTGAAGATAATAGATGAACTATTGTAATTTATATATTTGTTTAATTCTGTTGTAAACTGACTTTTAAATCTTTCATTTTTTTAAACTAAATTTTTGTACTAAAAATTTTTTTATCAAATAGAGAAGTTGAGGTTATATAACCTCAAAGAATTAAAATCATACCTGAAAACAAGGATTAATTAACTCGTGATTCTGCGTGAGTTTTTCCTTTAATGTCGGAACTCGGTTTTTATTACCAGTACTTGAAACGTTCATTATATTTTCCTAGAATTAAAAGTTCAATAAAAACAAGCTTGATATGCCCAGGCTCTGTAATCAAATTTAACAAGTTTTGAAATGATAATTGTAATTTTATAAAATGATAATTAAAAATGCCAAATTTCTTTAATTCTTGCCAATGTTAAATTTATTTAACAAACAGAAAATAAAAGTTTAAATGAAAAAGTAGAATAAAAAAAATGCAAGTTTAATCAAATATCAATTACAATTATCTTCTTATATTTTTTTTTTACAAAATGAATTCTATAATGCATACAATGTTATAAATAAATATCTTTCAATGATTCTAAATCTTGTGTAATTTTATTTTTGAAATTTTCTCGTTATTAACATATCTAAATATATTATGACATTTACTAAAATGAAATTATAACTCTAAACAAACAAATAGCCTTTACTTGTCATTTTAAAAATAGTCAATTAATTTTCAATTCATGATAAATTGTGGCTACTTGTTCTTAAAGTCTAGTACTAAAATATTCGGTTTCCAAACTCTAAAATGGGGAAACACATTTCTCTTCTGCGATTCATTGAAGGATGAGTAAATTAATTCTAAAAATTTAAACAATATATAATACAAATATACAAGCGGAAACAATGAAATAGGATGTCATTAAATTACAATACTCTTTTTTTTTTATTTCAAATGCTTATAAATTGCGACGACATTCCACTCACAGTCGATGAGCATTAAAAGAGATCAACCTGTATTTTGTACATAACCATGTTTATAACTTCTCAAGATTTACAACATTCCTTTTCAGAATCTACTGTTTCATGTATTAAGTTGAACGAATTTTAAAAATAGAAAAAGGAGAATAATAATGTTAATTGCAGGTACAGTAGCACTATACTGACAGGAGTACAGTGCGCTATTTATATCAAGTGTATTTAAATATCATCGAGTCGCAGCTGAAAGCAATATTTCAAATTTCACATATAAAAAAGATTTTCAAAATATTTAAACACTTAAATGTTAAGTGAACTAACCAAGTTTACGTATTTTCAAAATTCTGTTGCACCTTTTGCCATTTTGCAACCATACTAGAGACTTCTTTATGTTTTTTACTAATACCAATCCTCGTCTGAAATCATAATATATATAAGATGTAATTTCTTTTTAATCTGTAATCAAATCAATCTTGCTTCTTTTATTCAAATATCGTACCCTTTTTCTCTTTTTTTCTTTCATAATAGCTTCAACAGGAACAGATTCTTGCTCCGTTTCAATTTTAACTTCTTCTGTTGGTAAGGAAGACGGTTCCACTATTGCGGTGGTGTCTCTATTGTCCTGTCTCTGAGGGGCTTTCTCCATTCCAACATTTTCTATTCGCGCGATATCACTGTAAAATGAATCTAATGCGGACACCAAAGACTCTTTCGCTGTTTTAACCGGTGGCTTTTCGATAACCTTATGATTCGTATATATCGGGGTATAGTCAGGTATTAGCTGAATCGCAGTCTGCACATTGTGCTTATGTGGAAGTACTAAGGCCGCTGGCTACAACAAACATAACAGGATTAATTACAGAGGTGATTGATCGAATGATATTAGTATGTTTGGTAACACACAGCGTGTAAGTGTTGATATGCTGGATATTGAAGATAATGTTCTTGTACTATGGCTGGATGACTTAGAATAGGAACTGTTGGATCTCTTGCAGCTGCGTCGTAAAGTGTGCCACCTTGTGATTGCACCGCACCATAAATAATTCTCTTCAAGGGAGGTATTTCGTAAGGTGCTTCCGTCAAATCTACACCCGGTGGCAGCGGTTCCGCGCTGGTTACATTTGCGAGATTAGCAGGCTGAGGCGACAGCAAGGCAGAGGATGGCGCAACAGAATTTTCTAGCTGTTTCATTTCCACCATGGCTGTCCCCTCTGCGAAAGAATATGTAAATTCAAGATAAACATGCAAAGGAGAAACGTTCATTTAATAAAAATATCCACCGTCTCCCAGTCGTTGTTTCTTTTCATTTAACTTCTCGTTACACTTGTCTTGTTTCCTCTTGTCCCTCTTCAAGTCCTCCGCGTAAATTCTAGGCGGCGGAGGCGGGCTTGGATTTGAAATTTGGGGTGGAGGTGGAGCCTCTATGTCACTATTCCTTGGAATGTCCTCAGTTGTCTCTCCACCTTCTGATTTCTTTGTCTTTGATCTCAGTCCTTCCTCTTCTACTATTGAACAGCGTTATTCAACAGATGTATCTTGGTAATTTAATTTATCAAGTGATGAAATTTTGCCATACCAGGGATAACAATCTCTTCTTGCTCCGTTGGAGGAGGCGTGGAGCAAATTTCCATCTCTTCGGCTCCACCGGCGATCCCAGTGTCCGGATAGGTCCATTGTGTAACTCCAGTGGTAGTGTTCTGGTAATAATATCGCTTATGCGACCTGAAAAAAAGCCCCACAGAGGAATATAGCACAATGACGAGTAAGGGTCACTTACTTGCATGGTTTTTCTTTCTTTACATTGACAAAACGTTTGCTTACGGAGAGACATTACTCCATGAGAGGAACATACACTCCCGAGTTTTGAAGCAACTTATCAACTAGGAAACAAAAAGTTAATACTCCTACCTGCAGCTCGGCGTGCCATTAAGTCAGCAAGACCCTTTTATTATAAAAGGATTAAGTGTTACTTAGCGCTTACATAGAAGGCGATGTCTTCCAAAAACACGAACATCGAGAATTACGTCGACAATATCTGCGTTACGCTAGCGAAATATTAAGCGAATTGATTATGCGTGTAACTAAGGGCGCAAGGGTCAGGAGGATGACTTTCGAAGATACGTAACGACGTGCACTCGTTGCAGAGAAACCAAGAGAAACACGCCTTTCGATAGCCACATTTTAACAAATTTGTTGTTCAAACATAGAGAACACAACTTTCCATGGAATGTATATTTTTTTTTTTCTTTTTTAACAAGAAGAAAAACAAATAACGTATATACGTGAAACATTAAAAATATATGCGTAAAATATAATGCAAGAAAAAGAAAACTTTGTACGAGATATATGTTATAAATACGAGATATATTGTCTATAAATATGGTTACTTTGATGCTTGACTAACAGCTCTGTGTACAAGCTCGTTCCAGTGACTCGATATAATCTGGTCGATGTGCAGTTTCTTTGGGTTCCTAGTTCTTCTGTGTAATTTCATTCGAAAAGAACTCGAGTCAACTTTATGCAAACTTTATTAACACTTAATGTTTTCTTCCAGCAACAATCTTGTCCTTTTTCACCTATCCCTTCAAGTTATTAAGCCTTTTTGAACATTCACATAATTTAAGATTTTTTTTTAAATAGTTCTCAGTCTTTATTCTGGTGATCTCAGCCATTGGATTCTGTTTAATACAGTTTCTATCTCTCCATTTTGTTGAAGTGAGTCTCTGATTCTGTTCATGTTAGAAGTTCAGTTCTTGAAGTGTGTTCAAATATACTGGATGACATAATCTTCATGCTTTAAATCACTAAATAATGTTTCTAACATTTGTTAATTCTTCCACATATGCTTTTTGTTCATAATTTTAAATAACGCACACATGGTCTCTGAAGCTTCACTTCAATCACAGACCTATCTTTTTATTATTGTTTAAGGTAACGCGGCATTTTTTTACACAGACATTTTTTACGTAGAAATTTTGAATAAAGTTAAGTTTGATTCAAATACTAATTAATGATCCTAAAAACTTTGTAAAGAATTTCATAATGTTTTACTCTGAAATTGATAAAGTCAAATTGATTAAGTCTCTTAATTGTTTTCTCCTATTAAAGATATGACAATTCTTTCGTTCAATTTCTTTTGTTTGCAAATTACGAAAGACATTGATAAATAATTCGAAACAAAAAAAAAAAACTTGAAAGTTGTTATGTCTTGCTGCAATGATACGTGCAAAGATTACATGACTTGAAGATTTTTAGAATAATGACGTGTATAATATACACGATGTTTTGTATGGTACGATTCATGTTTATTTGTATGAAATAGTACACAAATTTTAGATGGTATACTATACCTATCCCACTGACATAGCCATCCGGGTGGTGCTGCATCTTGTTCCAAACGTTCCAATTCGTGACTGGTGTCACTCAACCATCTACGCAAGTAACTTTTTTCTAAACAACCTGCTTCCCACGCGACAAACAACGTCTGCAACATAATAATAAATAACACATTGTTTAACAACCTTACGTTCAACGATCATTTATAACGATGAAAAATAAACTTTTATTCACTTGTAGCTGAATAGACATCAGTTGAACTGGCGATACACTTGGTTTTCCTTCCGATAGAAACTTCAGTTTCTCAAGTATGATCTGGCCGAGTAGATTAACCTCTCTTTCATCTTCCTTGGATTCAGCATTCGCTTCTGGCGTGTTTGTTTCTTCCTCCGTACTGTCCGATTCATCTTTGCAAGTTGGAATATTTTCTTCCGCGATCTCGTTCCCTGTGCTTGTTTCTTCCTGCTGATCAGCTTGAGATTCGTTAGGATGCTCATCGCAAGAGTTCATTTCATCCCGTTGCGTCTCCACTTCCATTTTACTCGTTTCATCGTTATTTGCTTTCACTTTCGTAGATGGAACTAGAAAAAGACAGAGAGTTGTTTAATCCCGATTACAATCATCGATTCATAAAATTTTCCTACCATCGAAAGCAATACGTTTCTTCCTCTGGAAAAATTTATTTCGACCATGTAAATTATCGACAAATTTGTTTCCCTTCTGCGTATCTTCTTCTGTCCTGGCACTCGAGTCATCTTTACATTCCAACCTTTCCAAAATATTTTCAGTATCTTGTTCTTGCACAGTTCTTCTTTCGCTATTAATTTCGCTATCGTTATTGTCTGCTACGTGATCGTCGTCATCAATTGTATTTTTACGCAATGACACATTTTCGGTAGTTTCTTCGATTTGGGGAATTGGAAATAGGGCTTTCCTCTCCTGTTTCACTTCGGATTCTTCTTCAACATCTGAATCTTCGTCGTAACCAGGCACCAAAGAAATGCTAAAATCCACGTCAGAGTTAATGCTATGTTTATTACTGTTCTTTTTTGGCACGGATTCTTTTATCAATCGGTTGTCGCTATTAGCTTTGTCCGTACAGTCAACCCTTTGAACTGCATCTTGGATTTGGTTTTTTAAGTACTTTTTTGTCTCTGTATCTTCGGCTGGTTTCGAATCTCCCGGTTCTATTACCGATTCTTCTTTGCTTTCATATGTCTGATTTAGATTCTGAGAAATTGGTTGCATCAACTGTGGTTGCATCATAGGAATCGGCGCAGACAACTTTTCAGAACATCTTGATTTTGGAGTTTTATATGCACTTTTCGCTAAAGTTTCCTTCGTATCGTTCTTTGACCGATTTTCATCTGCTGTGTCTGAATCACTTTCGTCACTCCCGTAGGATGTGATCATTTCTATTTTTCTAAACCATTAAATAATTTTTTTCTAAGACTAAAGTAGAGAGAGAGAGAGAGAGAGACTAAAGAAAGTATTAATATCATGTTATACCCATCATCGGAATCGTTGTCCATTGTATCAGATGTATTTGCGGTGTCTTGATCAGTTTGGGACTCTTGTTTCTGCGTGGTTTCATTGCAGATATACCTATTACGATTTCGTGCCACCACTTCCCGTGGGATCATACCTTCTGGTATATTTTCATGAGATTGTTGATCTAAAAGAATTCCACACAATTAGTCGGCGAATTTACATCATTTACAAAACAAATACAAATTCTGTGAGATATAATTACATATAACAGACGAGAAATCAACCCAATGAGACTCTTGCACTGGTTTTACAACAGAGCTGGTTTTAACGTTGTTTTTTAAGTACCGTAGTTCATCTGGCATTTCCCATGTTACTTCATTAGTCTCAATGTGCCAATAGTAAGGATAACCTGAAGATTCATCTAAACATTCTCTCCACACTAAAATGGTATTTGTTATTGGTTAATAAAGTTTCGCAAGAGTTCTATAAATTGCAGGATCTGGTACAATCTTACTGAGTGTCTGTTGATTTATATGTGCTAAGCGATTATTTGAGTTTGCTGTTAGGATAACATTGTTAGGTTCATTTGAGACTGGTTGTTTGGGTGCAATCAGTTGAATTTCCTACAAAGTTCCAAAAATCGTATATTCTTTTAAATATTTTCTTAAAAACTGCAATCATCAGAGAGGTATTACTTACTTTGAAAAAATTATTTACTTGATCGTCTAATTTGCAATCTTTCTTTGAATCTTCAGTATCACTATCTGAATTGTAGTGACAAAGTAAATTTGCCAGTGGATTTGCAGGTACATTCTGTCCGGGATAATCGTTATTTACATGTTTGTGTTTGTCTAAAAAGTTCAATGAAAAGACACACTGTACAAAATTTTGTGATCTATGTATATGATTTCATTAACAATCTTGTTTTATTAATAAAATTCAATGAATACTATAGAATTCAGTGAATATTACTGTAGTGTACATTCAATTGAACGGACTGTTGCAACAGTTTAGAAATAGACGTAATAATAATAATAATTCTTTGAACAATATATGTCCTTACTTTGTAAATGTTCTCCATAAGAACCAGGTTGCGACTGATTAAGTTCTAAAACAGGCCTTCTTTGACGTCGCTTCATAATAAAACATAAGTTATATATATCATAGATAATAAAAATATCTGTAAATGTGAAAATTAAATTAGCAATATAGGAATATTAATGTAATATTCAGTTGCTTGCCAAGTCGATACAAATTTGTACGGCAAATCTTACGTACACTTAAAATGAAAATATATTTCCTTATAAACAATGCACGAGAGTCATTCATAACCTCAAAATATAGACGTATATATATACATATACATATAATAATTGCAATGTGTGAGAAGGAAGTAAAAACTGAACACTTCAATGACAATCACGAAGCGTACAAAAATACAATATTGTATACTTCACACATGTCTTAAAAAAACTTCTAAAAAATGTTAGACATTGCAAAAGTGAGGTTATGTTGAACTGTAGTCAGAAGTTCATACTCCTTTCATCAACGGCTATCGATCGCTAAATCATTCATTGCTAGTTATACAAACTACAGGATAATTTGGCCAGCTAAAGCGCCATCTGAATGAAACGTTTCCTGTCCTACATCAATATAGAACGTAGTTGCGGGAAATTTAAAATTATCCGTCCGTTTCTACATGGAATTCCTTTTTATTCGACGTAATATCGCTAAGAAAATATAAATTCTTCATTTGTTTATATAAACGTTTAATTACACTACTAACAATCATTCTATAAATACAAAACATGAAAAACCAAAGAATAAAATAAGAATGAAAATCCTTGAGTTTAAGGGATTCGATCACGAGTGCAATTACTTATAACATATTTATTTATAATGTTTTAGTAATATATTCCTTACTGTAGACATATATTTATACCATATGGCAGCATAGTAATATGACATTGTATAATATACCGTGAGGTGACTGACAGAACGATTCATATTTTTAATTCTCTTTGTTCTCTGGTCAAACACCGACACTGCAATCGTATTTCTTCACATTCATACTCCACTCATTCGTACGTATTTCACACACGCGTACGCTTATTAACGTTTTTCCAGCTTCGCGGTACGCGCGTCCAGGATTTTTCATTTTTCCCCTAGTAACTCGCATCATCTATTGTACTTCCCCCGATCGCGAATCGATCGACGCTGGAACTCTGGAACAGAATGGCGTACGCGAGAAATCGTCTTCCATGATCTTTTAATTCTCATTTACGCGTTACACTCGCCGTCGTTTTAGTTAAGAATACGTCGTCAGGCTAATGAGCGCGTCGCAGTGCGCGCGCGTACACCGACCCCAAGTGCGAACCGGCACGATTAGTCGATAGTTGATGATCGCAACCAAGGTATCTACATATGTATATGTATATTATATGCAGCTCGTTTACTATGCTTCGTAACATTATCTCATACTTACTCGGCTAGTTAAAATATCAATGTACATTACAATATACTCTAATAACGATAATGCAACATCGTTAATTTATTATGCTTTGCAACTTAGAAAAATAGTCCTGGCTAGGCGTGGCCGCGTCCCGTGAGACCTTGCAATAGTCATTCTTTAAATTTTCTCTTCGGAAGATCGATATCGATCTTCCTAGGGAATTTGCTCTTCCAGTGATGTGATTTAAGCACCTGATGGTCATACCAATATATAGATAATATATATCTCTATCCAGCAATTGTTGGCGAAACTGTGTCGTTATTCCCTAAAAGAATAATTCCTTAAGATAACTAAAAATGAAAGAAAAATATTCAATTAAAATTTACATTTGATTTTCATTTGATTTCTTTTTTTGTTTGTTTAGATAGATTATGTAGTTTCTGCCGATGCAAATTTTGACCAAATATCAATTGTGAAAATGAGATCTAAAGCAATGAATTGTGGAATTCGCGACTGAGGAAAATACCCTAGAAGATCATCTAATTGACTAGATTCCTTAGCGTCTCAATAGTTCAGAAGCAAGAATTCCTTCTAAATTGTGAGAAATATTCCTATACTTTCCATTACGAACTCTATTGATCTTCCGAGTTATTTCCCTCAGGCGAACAATGGTGAATTACCTTGGTGAATCAAAGATGACAACATTCTTGGTCTGAACAGAACGATGTCGGGTAATTACAAATATCTAACAAGCTCACCGGGTAAATTTGTTTGTTAATAAGTCAATTATTTATTGTTACCTTTCAGCAATTAAACGAACGTTTAGCAAGAGCACGCGATGCGGTCACGGCACAATAAAATCTATTAAAAACAATCAACGGAACAACGGTAGTACTACCTCTCTGAAATTGTCACGCTCTACTATATGTCTACTATTGATTTATAATTCGATCGACGATCGCGCAACACCATCGATCCACCATCATTGAATTAGTGTGGACTTAACACTGATTAAATTATCACCGGAATCGGTGACGTTAGAACCTCGTGTTTTACATTTTTTTTTTTTCTTCTTCTTCTTCTTCCTTTTCCATGTACTCGCGCGATATTTATCTTCTCGCTATATATAAGTATTATTCTTCAACGCGTAGGCTGCCAACCTGTGATCAACAGCGGAAGTAGCGACCACGATAGAAAACATCGTATACTCAATATTCCCTAGATCTACAATTCTACCTCTAGCAACTATTTATATCTCGTCGAGAATGATAAAATTACACGGTTCTTTCTTTCTTTCTTTCTTTTTCTTTCTTTCTTGTAATTTGAAGTATTTCGTTGCCTCGAAATTAAAATCAAATTATTATCATTATTTCTTGTTATTAGCACTATTATCGGTCAAGTTGACAACCTGTGCGTCATGAAATGAAAAAAAAAAAAAAAAAAAAAAAAAAAAAACCCCNATAAAGCGCGGCCTCCAGCTTAACCGATTCCTGGTCAATTAGTAACTAATCAATTCTTCTCACTCGGACCACGTCGTTAATATATTCATGTTCATCATTCAATATGATATCTAATAACGCGACGGATCCCCACCATGTGATTTCCATTTTCCCCTAGACTCTGTACACTTGCTTGCACTGCAAAAACGCAAATGAGAAAATCGGAATTGATCGTTGTAATCGGGCGTTTGAGTGAGAAGGATAAATTTTCGCTCCGATAACTTCATCACGGGCACTACTATTGATAATCATTTGAATCGTTAATAAACATCGATCGTCATCGAGATCGAATACGTCACGACGCAATAAATCTTCTTTCACAAACAATGGGGAACAAAACACTATATAGCCAAGCACGATGGGTGAAAAAGTGCCTTAAAGTATACGTATTATTATTATTATTATTATTATTATTATTATAATATTATTATTATTATTATTATTAATTATTAGCAATTCGAACGCACACATCGTTATTCATTTATTTATTTTAATATTATCGTTACCGATATTACTATTAATATTATTATTGTTACCATTATTTTTATCATTACAGTTATTATTTATTTAGAACGACATAAAAAAGTCAGTCCTTGAAAGCAGAAATTTCATTTCACCCGTCGTGCCTGGGCCGACTAACACCGTGAAACACTACGGGCCACGTGTGAACATACCGAACGAACGTAACACATTCAGACGAAAAAAAAACAAATCTCTCATCCATTGTATCATGATTATTTTTTTTTCTCTTCTCTCTTTCTTATCCTATCCTTAGATTTCTTCCTTGCTTCCTTTCTCTACTCGCGGGAAAACGTTCGTTACGATGCGGGCCCCGAAAGCGACTCGGACAAACGAATATACGCGTGACACGCGAAAACAGCGAATAATAATACGAATATAATCCCTATGATCTCTAGCTACAACGAATAATTCCCAATAATTCGATCTAAATTCAGTTATATTGCAGGAAATATCTATTTCGTTTCTTTGGTGTTGAAGTTGCTTCACTCGTTACCCCGCGTACTGTGCATCACACACTTCCTCGGGATGCGTTCGGCTTGGCAGAATAAAATGCTTCATTAGATATTCTACCAACATTTTTGATCTGCAGGATCACTGTACTAAAAGTTAAGTTCTAACGGAGTGTATCCTCTGTTGGATAAGTGAAGGATCAAGCGGGATTTTTAACAATCAGAAAGAACATCGCCAGACGCGGGGAAAAACTGCGCGAAAGCCGAACGCATTTTACAATTGACATTGTCACACACAAAACGCTACTTTTTTCATCTACTTTCTCATACCCGACGCTATCTGTTATGTTCACACTTTCACATCGGTGCCTTACTTCTTTTTTTTTTTTTTTTTTTTTTTTTTTTTTTTTTTTTTTTTTTTTTTTTTT
>NIPQ01092962.1:0-31934 GCA_002806875.1 Lepidotrigona ventralis hoosana
AGCTTGGTAAAGCGTCGGACTGTGGTAAATAACTGGATATTTTTGACATGATCGTTCGTGAAACTGTTTCTCCATTTACTGACACTGTGCCGGTTGTCGATGCAATTTTCCCAGCCAGGGTGGCCAAAAGTGTCGTTTTCCCAGCGCCGCTAGAAAATAAGATTATCGTAATGATTTATCGGTTTATCAATATAAACAACTTGAATAAAATATGGTTAATAATTCAATTGAAATTTTGTAAAATTTTAGTTCAATTTAAATTTTGTTAGATGTCGATGGTGTCATATGTTGCTTTGAGCAATTCTTTTCTGTGCATTAATTATTTTACTAATTCTGCAGTGTAAATTTCATTCATTATAGATTCAATATATTCGACGATTAATGACAAAATCAAGGAAAAGAATAAAAGATATTATTTATCTATCGTTGATTGATTGATCAACCGTGGCTAAATAATCGTAAATAAGCTAGTAATCTATTAGAAAATAGAATGAAAAGATCGTAAATTGTTCACATTACAACTAGCAAAAGTCAAAATCATTAATTTACAATGGTTCGTAAGAATTTTTACATATTTATAAATGTATAAATGTAACTTTGGAGATCGTTGATGATAATTCTTGGTGAACTAAATAATGAAATAAATCTTAGCAATTTTTTATACCCAAGTGAGTTTTAGTGAAATAAATTTGAATAATTCTAGATAAGATCTGAATGATTTTAAATAAAATGAACAGTCGAATCGCTACTACATTCAATCAGTATTATTCGATCAAGTATATCATCCAATCCGCGATACTAAATGAACTTTTGTATACCTCGGTCCCATTATAGCAACCAGGTTCCCCGTCTCAGCATAACCAGATACTATAATCCACACAACAAACTCAATTAATTCACGAAACTGTCAAAATTGATCAGAGAGAAAAATCCCGATTAAAAATCCTCCACGAGAATCCTTCGAAAGAGAAAAAGAAGAAGAAGAAAAATCCTCTCGTGCGGTATCACCTGCTTTCAAAATGACCAAATCCTCTTCGTAACGTCGTCTTCGAATCGTCCTCAGCGCAACGTTCAAGAAACCGTTTCTGATTTCCCGTGGAACGGCCACTGTCAAATCGTCCCAGACGATCGTGTCACCCTTCGCGTGTTCTAATTCCTCTGTAATTATCATGTTGGATAGGTCGCGGCGAATGCAACGAACTCGGCGCGTACCGATTCGAATGAATTTCGCGGACTAGCGTTTCGCTTCTTCGTTCAGTGCTTATCGTTGTTATCTAACTGATAAAATCCGGAATGATAATATATATATGTGATATATATGATGGTATGTAGACGCGGTAGAAGGCAAACTAATTAAGAGATTAAGTCGGAGGCTGCGAAGCAATGGCGATCATTCCACTGTTGTCAGGGTAATATGTTGGTAATAAACGTTTTGATGATTGATGATAATGCGTGCTCAGAGTGGTGAGTTTTATCGAACGACAAATAAAAGAATGATAACAGCTGATCATTGTTGTTGGTCGTTATTAATTAAGTCGAACAATGATTTTCAAATATGATGTTCTAATATTGTAATTAATTATATTTAATTGAATAATTACTTATTTTAGATATTTATGTTTATAATAATTTAGTGTAATAAATACGTAACGTGTAATAGGTAATAATATAATAATATAATGTATAATAAATATTTTTAATATTTTATATAGTAAGTAATTTAAATACTTTATACTTTATTTTGATATAAGGTATAATTATATAAAGTGTTTAAATTATTTTTATGTAAAGTATAAGGTATTTTTAAGGTATTTTATTACATCTACGAGTACATTAGGTACATAAGGTATATAATTTTGCCGAACTTACTGTATTATTAAAATTACTGTATTATTAAAATAAATAGAAAATAGAAAATAGCATACTAATTGTAGGTAAATAATAAAACATTAGAGAAGGTACTAGAGAAATAGGAAATTGAATGCTAAATAAATAATAAAGAAATGGGAATAGGAAGTAGAAAAAAAAGCACTGAATAAATAATAAAACACTGGGAATAAGATAGAAGATAAAACATCAAACAATCGATTAGAAAATTTTAGGGGATCTAACTAAATAATAAAAAAAATTGTGAAATAGAAGATAGAGTGCTAAGTGTCGAGAAAATAATGAAACACCGAAGAATAAAATAGAAAATAAAATTTGAAAAATAGAATAAATTAATGGGAGATGAATTGAAAAAGTTATTAAACTTTCCGAATAGAAAGAACAACTTTATTTTGACCTAGATTTGAACAACTAGAAAATCTTACATAATTAGTAGAGAAACAATGAAAAATAGAATAAATTAATGGGAGATGAATTGAAAAAGTTATTAAACTTTCCGAATAGAAAGAACAACTTTATTTTGACCTAGATTTGAACAACTAGAAAATCTTACATAATTAGTAGAGAAACAAATCTGACAATGAAAACTACTGTATTAAAAAATAGCGAGACAGTGATCAGGTAAAAAAAAGAATGCCGGATCGCGAGTGCCATTTACGTAATGATTACGCACGCGATGACTATTGCGAATGAATTGGCAATCTGACAATGAAAACTACTGTATTAAAAAATAGCGAGACAGTGATCAGGTAAAAAAAAGAATGCCGGATCGCGAGTGCCATTTACGTAATGATTACGCACGCGATGACTATTGCGAATGAATTGGCAAAGGAACAGGAAATTCATCGTAAAAGAATATTCTCGGATGTGAATTAGCCCTGAACAAACGTGTATTCTTTTTTTTTTTTTTACGAGACTTCTTGCTGCATGAAATGTGAAACGAGAATTCCTCTTCTACTATTCGTCTATTAAATGTAACAACAAACGTTTCTTTACTCTATAATAAGCTTTCTTACACTTGAATTTTTCTGATACAAGTTTCATGTTTTACCCATAATTAATTATTTCGTTACGAACAGATTTTCGTTAACTTGAAAAAAATTCCTGAACAAGGATATACAAATCCATATTTTTCTGTCAGAGTAATGAAATTTTTCGTCTCGTTGATATACGAGTAAAAATATAATTGAAGAAAATCACTTACACGTTACAAGAAATAGATAAATATAGATTCGAGAAATCTAATTTTTTTCTCCATCAGCATATAATTCTAGCAAGATAATAAGCAATTCTATCAAGAAATCATCGTAAAAACAGAATTTCTATAGGAACACTCGACAGAGTAAAGTTAAATCGTTGAAACGAAGAGGAAATGAAATTTGTAGCCATTTATATCGAGTCTCAGTTATTTTACTATAAATTATATATATATAACATACTTCTTATACATATAAATACAATCTGTATGTAACATATAATACGTATGAACAAATCTTAATTATTATCTTAATATAATAATAATAATAATAAAAAGAGAAACAACGAAAGAGTACACGTGACAGAATTTTCCGGTAGAAAAACGCAGAAACTCACGGTATTTCCATTTTTCTTTCAACTGAACACGCATTACGTGGACATTAGCAATTGATTCGTATAAAAAACTGTGTTTAGGTCGACGTTACTGTATGTAGAAAAGGAATTGTTTTCCTAGCAATCGCGTTCTCAACGTGGAACACACAATCCTTCTTCTTTCTTTTTTTCTTTTTATATGTATATATATATATATATATATATATATATATTAATCGACGGATTAAAATTCGTTAGAGGATGATCATGATATCGCTCACAAGTACCTGAACACTTTCGTTTAGCAAAATAGTCCTTCGTTCGTTTCGTTTCGATCGAGCTTTCTAATAACGACGCGAGACTGGATGTGAAATGTAAAATAACGAAATCATGAGTTTTTAGTCAGTAGAATTTTTTTATAGATTTTGGAAATTATTTACAATCCGTTTAAACTCTTTGCAAAAAATTACAAATTTTATAATAATAACTAGTTTCTATAAATTGGTCTTTTTAGTAAATTAAAAAAAAAGAAAAAAACCAAATGCTCGATACTTTCAATACTAGTGAAATTAAATTCATTGATATATTTGATGGTTTTAAATAATTCTTATATCCTAAATATATATACGTGTCATATTCTTAAATTTCTGCAGTATTAGTAGAGTCCTCTTTTATCTATCAACTCGAAGTTTAAAAGTTAAAGTAAAGCAAATAAATGTAATTTTGAAAATTTCGTCGAAAGTTTAATATTCTACGCATGAGTGCCCATCCTCGTCGTCAAATATTTTACTCTCGGAGAAACTAATTTCACCATTATTGCTTTAATACGTTACCGTGTTATTACATAACGTTGCATCATACTTATACAATATTATACTTCGTTCTTATAATTAAATTGCACGAATTCCACGAGAAGTAAGCGAATGAACGTTCAGATACTTTTTAAATGACGATACGCGTAAATTATCATAGACTTATCATAGTAAATCGAGAGATAGTAGGCTACCATTGTTCAACTATCTCTTCGATTGGAATGAAAGTCGCGACCAAATGTTCGTAGAATTAAAAAATAAAAAGAATAAAATCCAGAAGGAAGAAGGAAGTTTCCCCTCTTAATACCTAATTTACGCGTTTCTATCTATCAACCGATAGTCGTTCGATTTGTGAACGCTGTTAATTGTAAATTGTACATCTATGGTCTTTAGTTTCTTAATAGAAAAATCACGCTGAACTTAGCATTTAGAGTTGATATAAAAACCGCTGGAATGCGAGAATGGTTTATCCGTTAAGGTCTTACGTTAGCATAATCTTCTAAGATCGAGGGATGGAAACGGAGGGTGAAATTAAAATTGCCTGACTTTCGAATGAAAAACTGATCTCTCTACTTTTGAAATTACGTCAGAAATAAAGATTCTGACGTAACAAATTTAATTGAAAAAAAAAAAAAAATAAAGTAAAAATACAGTAAATTAATCTAAATTACATTAACAATTCGCCTTTTCGCCTTGAAACTTTCCCTCTCTTCCATCCTTCAAGCGCGCATACATTTTCTACATGAAAATTATTAATTGTTAATTGTAGCTCATCTTACTCGTGCCCCTCCGTGTTCAATACTGTACAGCAAATAACGAAACGTAGAGTTGATTGAAGTCTAGTTTTCAACAGAATCGCAAAGAATTCGAGCAACAGCGTATTCACAGGCTCTTTCTTCACCGACGTGTACACATGTCGATTAATTATGTCGTCACAGTAGTCCCTTGTATTGGAGTCAAAAGTGTTGCGAGCAATGACCGCTCACGATCAACCTTGAAAGTTAGAAACCTTTCCATCATCTGTCGGGCATGCTTTCGTCAATCATTCGTTCGTTCGTTGTTCACGAATTTCTCTGTAATAATTTTTCCTTCTTCTCCGATGGAAGAGAGCACGTGGAGACTGGACTGATTGTGAGTGAGCTAGGAATACCAAGACGAGTCAGATTTCTTTCAAAAATCTCTTCTTATGAAGCTAATAAATGAGAAGGATATAAAACAGTTGGGATTCTATATTTCTGTAATGCATATTTGGAGGATGTATAAAAGTAAAGCTATAGAAGAAAAGTATTAAAATTGTTTAGAAATAGACTCGTTAAAAGAATCTTTGAATTTTGAAACTTGATAATCTAGTGAATACAGAGGGAACAACATTGAAATTAAGCTTAAAAATAGATAACAAGAAGACTTTGAGTTCAAGTTTTTATAAAATATGTAAAAGATCATCTTATAAATTCAATGTTCAGTATTCTTTTGAGTTGATCAAAAAATTTTCACAAAATCGTTTGTAAAGTCACAAAATTTCCAATCAATGAAGAATTAATTCGCCAGTAGTTCACTTTTGCAAAAGATAAGAATTATTAGTCGATCGTGACTTGCTAGAATCTGAAATCTGGCAATTGATAATTCTTACTACATATGTTATTGATTAATATTATTACGAGTTCGCTCGGTATACATATAATGACGTGTTGATGGAAAACAATGGCGATAAATATTCCCAAGCTTTGAATACACTCACAGTGATGTTCGTACTTCTTCATTATCGAACGAATGAAAACTGCAAGATTCTCATCAACGACAACGTGTATTAAAATAAAGAATGCTAATTAATTAACACGTTCGTTGACAAGAACTTTCGGCTTTTATTATCATTCAATACTGAAAATTACAAGAACAATTTTCTAACGCAATATTTTCATCTCTGTTCAGCATTCCAAGCTTCATCCTGCCCAACAAACTTCACCGAATCTCCCAAAAAATACGCGTACAAATTTATACGTATATTTACAATACATAGATCGTTCAAGTTTCATGACCTCTCAGCCAGCAACAATTAACGACGCGCGACGAAGCGTCGAGATCTTGTAAAAGAGCTCGATCGACAAGAAGAAGATGATTGTTAAAGTTCGTTTCGTGGGGAGGGAACTGGTCACACGATCGAAACGAGACGATCCAACGACAACGACGACTGGACTGCACTCTTGTGTCATGGCACCGGTGATGGTTAAACGGTGATGGCAGGACCGCGATAACAGACCGGACGATCTTGCTATCGGTTGGTTACCGATTCGTCAGCAGGAGCAGGATTTCTTTGAACTCGTCGGCGACTGATTCAGCGCGAATCGCTCGCCGTCTGTCTGATCCTGAGAGCCGTTTCCCTTCATCAGCTGGTCATTCTGAAGTATCTGCAAGAACAAATTAATCGGAATATTATTGGTGGTAAAGCTGAAGAATGGCAGATCTTTTCCAGACACCGTTGCCGATTTCAATCGATAGTGTTGAATAACGTTTTCGAAACGTCTTGTTTTAAACACTCAAAAAGGTTTAATAGTATAACTACCGATGATTAAGGCATAAAATTTCCACCAGACGCATAATTATAATATAATAAATTTTTACAAAAAAATCATTTAAATTTCTAAAAATACACTGGTTTACATCTATAAAATATTTAACAAAAAACTAATAAAATTAATCAATCTACTTTGGTAGTTCTAGTGTCAATAATCATGCGTCGATTCGTATCTTCAATCTTAAGATTTTTTTCTTTTATAATATATAGTGAATAACTGTAGCAACGACAATGAAAAAATTGTCGATAATTGTTTTCTAAAATTCCCGAAAACGTTTCCCTAATTGTGAGTGAAACTTGAAGAAACTGGATAAAACAATATGTAGAAGTACAACGAAGGGAGCTTATCGGTCAAACAGATGGTGTCAATTAGTTTCGCTGAACGAATAACAATTAACTATGCAATATAAGACGATCACCTTGACGCGTAAATGCGTCATTGATAAATCCATCCATTTGTACGCACACGAATCACGAGGGCGATACGATATTCCACAAATAAACTCTCTTCTCGAGCTATGTTTGCACAATTGAATTTTGCGGTCGAATCAAAAAATACAACGTGCCAGAAAACGTCGATTAGAGTAATCTAAATACGGTTGTTTAGCTTATTTTATTCGATGCGATGTTGTGTTAATAATACGATGCTTTAATTAAAAGAAATTCTTCGATTTTTCAAATAATGAAAGATTTCCTAGAGCTTCAGGATGATAAAAGGAAAAGTTGTCNTTCCTTCAGGATGATAAAAGGAAAAGTTGTCTGTAGCAGATGTACGATTTCTTCAACAATTGTTACTTATTTTTTTAATCTCGTTGATCGTTACAATTCTCCACTGATATTAATTCCAGTAACAATTCTAAANAGAGCTTCAGGATGATAAAAGGAAAAGTTGTCTGTAGCAGATGTACGATTTCTTCAACAATTGTTACTTATTTTTTTAATCTCGTTGATCGTTACAATTCTCCACTGATATTAATTCCAGTAACAATTCTAAATAATTCTACAATAATCAGTAATCTTTGTAACAATTGTCAATTTTGTTTTATCAGCAAGGCATTCTTTCGTCCTTTTGCAACAATTACCCCCAAAAAGTAATAAAGAAATAAGTGACGAGAAAAATGATTAAACTAAACAATCAATCATTTTTCTTGACAAATTATTTGTAATCTGCTCATTTTTATGAAAAACGCACGTTTTGTCACTCCGCCTGAGACAATTGAAAAGTTACTTCTCTAATCGCGATAGGAATTAAATTTATCGATCATTGCCACTCACTTTATTGACGAGAAATTTCGCAGCCTCCTCAATATTGATATTCTCCTTGGCTGACGTCTCGAACCAGCCGGCGAAATTCTTCTCTTTACAGTATTCGTCCATTTTCGCTGGCGTGTTCACCAGGCCTTCCTTCTGCTGGTCACATTTGTTCGCCAGAAGTACACAGGGTATCGGCGAGCCGTCAGGAAGCTGGACTTTCGAGTCCAAATCTTGTTTCCATTTCACCACCGCGTCTAACGTGGCACTTCTCGTCACGTCGAACACTATGAACGCGCCAACTGCCTCCTTGTAGTATACACGCGTCATGTTTCCAAATCTTTCTTGACCTGGACAATCGAAGCGAACAGGGGAATAGATTTTACCAGTGTGTTGTAGAATAATATTGAAATTTAATTAACACATGGGAATTTATTTTTTTTTGAGAATTTCACTCTAGAGAGAAGAGATTTCAATGGGTCTCCTGCACAGGCGATACGCTTAGTGGCGCCAATTTCTATTAAAATGATTAACTGCCACTAATACGATCAATGATTAATACGATCGACGTTTACTTTTTAGATAATATAATACAATATAATTAATAGTTAATACAATAATACAAAAAATTAATATAATAATATAATTATACAATTTTGCCAGAAATATATATTCTATAAATTAATATAATAATATTATATACTATATTTATAGTATATAATATTATTTATTATATATTTATTATATATTAATATTATTTATTAAACACTATATTTTATAAATTAATATAATAATACAATTTTGCCAGAAATATATATTCCAGTATATTTCAATCTTTTATGAGTTCTAAAGGAAAAATATATAAAACTCAAGATACAAAAAGAATGAATAATTACGATGATTCCAACATTTTTTTAATATTTGCATAAAAACGTTATAGAATAATTATAATATTTCTCCAAAAATGAATGAAAATTATGATCGTTCATACATGATATGTTAGCAATTTTATTAAAATATCTACAGAATTTTAAAACAAATCCATAACTTATATGAAATAGCATTATAGTAGTGAAAAATCTATGCAGTTTAAAATCCATAGATTAAATAAAAGCTGAATTATAATTATAATATTCTTAGTAATTGTTTCATATACTACAATTATAATTATATTATTACAATTATAATTATAATATTACAATTATAATTATAATATTCTTAGTAATTGTTACAATAATTGTAATTATAATTACGTTCACGCGAAAAGAAGAATGCAGAGAAGAGAAATGAAAAAGAAGTGCCAACCTGCAATGTCCCATAGTTGTAGCCTTATAATCGTGTGCGGGTCCCAGTTCAATACTTTCAATGCGAAGTCGACGCCAATCGTCGCGCGATAATGCTGCGAGAAAAATTGATGCACGTATCTCTTGATGATGGACGTCTTGCCGGCGCCCAGCTCGCCGATCACCAGGATTTTATACAAGTGTTCTCGTTTCTCGCCTACTCCGGCATTCGGCGAATTGTTCTGTGACGACTGTGCACAACAGAATAATAAGATTAAGTACCATCGAGCGGCAGTTCTTTGGAAATTTGTCATTAAATCATCAATTTATAAACACACAAGTTTCACAAGAGTATAATATATTTAGATGAATATTTAAAATTAAAAATTAAATTTTATTAAATGATAAGAAAAATATTTATATTCAGGAGAACAACTCTGATCACCGTGAATATTTTTGTTGTTTTTAGAGGTATGAATGAGTTTTGTTGTTAACAAAAGTTGCTTAGAATGATGAAATTTTGAAGCAAGTTAAATGAACATAACTCGGGCTCGTTTAACGAAAAACTAGAAATCAAAGCTATCATTCAATTAATCATCGACTAACTAGCATCGGCTAATTATCTATTAAATATCGTTTAATCGTTGGAAAAAAATTATTCAGGCCGAGAGAGTTATAATAAGCCACGTTTATCTCGAACACTCTCATTATTTTCATCAAACGAATAATGCCCACTTTTATCGTATTTCTTCTGTCTTATCTTTGTTATGCAACTATATTATTCGGTGTTTGACACAATTATACAGTAATTGTATATGTACACATATGTATCCCCACATGAGAGAAATGATATTTCAGAAGATAATAATATTATTCTTCTACGTTTCTTTATTCATTTATTTATAACGAAAGGAGATTATTCCTAGGATTATTCCTATTTCATTTTAATACAATTTTATTACATTTTTATAAATGCCAATTTAAAGGATCTTTTTAATCCTGTCTGAATCTTAATAACTGTCAGAAATTTCCAATACTTAAAATAGAAAAAGAAGTAGATACTTTAGGAACATCAATTAATTTGTTAATCAAGATCGGATCACTTCCGAAATATTGACAATGTTCTCTGAATTTCTAAACATATAAATTTAAATGGTTATATTAATTGTACGATACGATTTCTCAATTTTTCTTCCAATTTATTTGTGTCGCCGTATTTTCAGAACTCTAATTAACAGAGTGATTGATAAAGATTTGCAACAATGTTTCTGACGATTTGCTTATCTTATCAAGTCACGAGTGAAAAAAAAAAAAAGAAAAGACAAGTAGCAAGTAAAGAACGTAAACGTAATAAAACGACTTAACGCCTGTCAACACAAACATGACAGACTTGACATCTATTTCACTTACACACGCGTGAAAGGTTCACGAGAAAAAAGAGGAAATATGAAGTTTGGTATTTCTTATCTTTCAATATATACCAAGTAACTAATGGTACATTCAAGTAGAAGGCGACTCTAATTGAAAAGAAAGAATAAAAATTTGAAAATTTATCAATTTATTCCCTTGTATATTAAAATAAATGTACAACTTGAATTTTAATTCACGACGTTAGTAAATACAACACAGCCAGTGATAAGTAGCAATATTTGTTTTCTTTTATGTAATATGATTATTTTCACTTATTTATATCCTCATACTATCACGAAATCACTATCATTAATAAAGGGGCACAACGAGTGGCAATCACGTGTTCACCATCAACAATGCATCAATCCACGTGGTCAATTTGACACTAGAACCATACAATTAGCAATACGAAACTTGTATCAGAATAAATAAAACGTAACGAACAGAAAGATTTACATTTGATGAGATGTTAAATAAATATTAATATAGAATATCAAGTATTTGTAGTGCAGTAATAAACACAAGATTCGAAGATTTATATATAAAGAAAAAAGCACAAGATTTTATCATTGAAGAATCTTGAAAGAACCAACCCAGAACCACCTCCAATTCTTCGGATTCACTTTCGACTCAGAAATACTCCGAGGCAACAGTCTCTTAATATTTCTCTCTTTGGCGTCCATGTTGTTTCCGTTGAGAAGTACGCAGACTCGCTGGACACGATGTTCACCGATCGGGATATTTATCTGAACTAACGATGTCCGGTCGACGGTTATAAACCGATCGACGAACTCCGGGGTGAATGATTCATCGATAACGATCGTTTGGAAATGCAAATCCGCCGTCTCTGTGCAGCTAACAATGCATGATGCATTGCGTACACTATGACGTGACGTTGTTTTGTCAGATGCTTCATGCTTTCCAAATATTCTAATCCGAATCTAAATAGACAACAGATAGTAATGCGAGATCACATCGTTCTAATTTTCCAATGAATTTAAAAAAGCTTTATAAACACAGATTCTTTCGTTAACTGTTTATTTTATTCAATTTTACTTACTTATCGTCAGATTATTATACGTAGTTCATCGTCACAATAATAATATTAATCAGGGTGTTTGCGGAATGTTGATAGTTTCTAAATTCTTCGTCGCAATATATATTTTCTAATAATTATAATTATGAAATTTAATAAATATCTCGATACACATAAATTTACACGAAAACGTGCGTTATACGTTATACGGAAGTTTTACAAAAATTTTGGCGCGAATCGAGCTGAATCCATCGAGCTCCGAACGAGTGAAAGATCACGAATGGGAGAGAGAGGGGCCATCAAAACGTACGAAAATTCTGATAAAAGATAACAAATGAAGATAATAACGTTGCGTTTCCGCGGTGGAGAAACCTAAACTCTCTAGAAGCGAATCTACCAAGAACTCGTCTCAATAGCCTTCCTCCTCGTTTCCAATAGTTTCCCTTCCCCCCCATTCGCCGCGTTTCCCTCTCGAGACAAGCCGGGACAAGGGTAGACGTGCTTCAATTAGGCTTCTCGCCGAGAGAAGCTGGAAATTAGAAGAGATAGAAGTCGCCACCGCGGAGATAGAGCACTGCAAGCCGCGTAACTCGAGAGCGGCTGGATCGAAAGAAGGGAAAAGAAAGGAAGAAGAAAAATGGAAAACACACGGGAAGAGAGAGAGAGAGAGAGAGAGAGTGCAACAACCACAAAACCGGAACCGCAGAACGCTTTATGCATCATAGGGTTACACGCGGGACATTTTCTACGGACAAATAGATCGAAAGAAATGTCCGCGTGGTGTTTTGAAACTGTGCCGCGTGTCCATGTCGAGAAAGGGAAACCTGATTATGCAAAGACAACGGGAACCCAAGGGAGCACACCGCGAGTGCGAGATGTTCTTGACGAGTATCGAGTGACGTGTCTTTATTCCGGTTCGAAGGAGAATACTTCTTCGCATGGTTGATTCGCGTTTTGACACGTTGTGATATTTTAAAGAAAATAGTAGTAGAGTAAAGAGTTTGAAAGAGTTGACTATGTTCAAAAGGAATTATATACAAGCTGCATTGATTCACATTTTAATACGTTGGAGTTTTGTTCATGGGAGATAAATAATGAATAGAATAAATAATAAATAGGATGATTAAAATTAAACTTAATGGTATCATCTCTTGCTTATAAGACCTTACTTTTATATTTTATATTTAAAATTTTTTATATATATATTTTATATATATATTTTATATATATATATATATATATTTTATAGAAAATAGTATCGTTGAAGTAGTTTTTATCAAAATTTTTAGTGGTTATCACGCACGTGTGATTCTTATGGTCAGAAGTTAATTTATTTCTTTGTTGTAACAAATTAATTCCTACAATGTATATTTCTATAATCATGATACACTCTGTAATCATGATAATAAATATATAAATATACAATGAATATATAATTTTAAATAGTAGTGAAAAGTGGATATTGATAAGTAGAATTGGATAGAACAAGTAGTATAACTTGGGATATACTCGACAAGTAGTAAGATCTCTATAAATTCTTTATATAAGTTCTGAATGTTATCTGAATGAAAATAAATAATTTAATTACGAAATAAAGTATCTAAAACTTTGTAAATTTTTAACATCCAGTGTCAATTACTCATAAAGTAATAAAGTCCAACCTCACATATCTATTAAATAATTTGAAAATTCGAAATCAAAAATACGTAAAAAAAGCTATTTATATTTATAAAGGTATTTATCTTAATATAACATAAGTAGTTTATCTTAATATAAGTAGGATAAAAAACAGCAACAAAACCTGAGTCACTTGAGTTAGCACCGAGAAAGAGAGAAATTAACTCGTTAAAAACGAAAATCGGACCAAAAGGAAACAGAAGAATATCGTTCGAAATAACACGTCGATAAAAATAATTACGCCAAAGTCAAAGCTGAATAAAAATAGTTTCGAAACGAAACAGCAAAGAAGCTCAAAAACGAAGTGAAAGAGTCAAAGATACTGAGAAGAGAAACCAGTGTTAGAAAGAAACATTCAACGCTGTAAAATAGAAAGAAGAAAAACTAGATATCTTCTTAAATAATACAGTACGTACAATGAGAAATCTATAACTTTGTGAAAGAGGATCACACAGCGATCTTCAGTTCCATGATCTTCTTTCACAAAGTTACATCAATTTAAATTTTTCATTCTAACTGGTGCAGGTTATGCTCCTCGTTGTGTAATACGATCCATCGATTAGAAATAAATGAATCAAAATGCAGCAAACAAATAATGGAATAACGTCATCCAAGCGGAAAGTTAATAAACGAATAAATGAAACAGAAGCGAGGAATAAAGAGAAGAAGTCAGCAGAGGGGAAAGAAACAGCGTTGTTCCTCACCATGCTGTCCTGGCTGACGACCTTGCTCTTCTCCGCGGAATCGCCCATCATCGGCCCCATAGCTGCCACGTAGCTGTCGTGTTGTCTGTCGTAACTCTCCGTGTAATCCTCCTCGATACCGGCCAAATATCCAACGCCGGTCTCCTCGTCGAACGTGCCTTCGAACGTGGAGAACGTGTCGAACTTCTTCACGCTTATGTGCCTGGCTCTCTTCTTCGTTCGACCCTCGTCCTTCGTACGGGCCTCTGCCTCCTTCGTCGTCGTTGACTTGTCGTCGTCGTCGACGCTGACGGCTATCACCGTCTCGCCGGAATCGCTGTCACGGGTCGTCTCGAACAAGCGACGCTGGAAGATCGCGCGTTTCTCTTCCAGCAGGGACAATTTCCGTCTGACCTCGTGAGGCGAGGTCTTCGCTATCGCCGACTCGGACTCGGATTTTGTGGTCAGCTTCGACTTTCTAGGCGGCTCGGCAGACGCTACACTCGCGGCGTTCTGCTCCGGCCATTTTGAAATCGCGTACGGAAGCGTCGAGCTGCACCGAGCTTCCGGGCGTGGAGACTTCTCCGATGATTGATGGGAATCTGCGCACGCAGATAATCGCACCGGGTTCAGTCGTCGATGAGGTTCGTGGGATTCATTCAGTGATCATGGTGATGATGATGATGATGATGATGATGTGGTCTTTGACGAGGTTCGAGACAGTAACATCTTTGAACGCAGGTTGTAGGATGTTAGTACGCGGTTCGAGTTGAATATTATGAAAAGAAAAAGAGAAAAATCCCCAAACAAGGAACTATTGAGAGAGAATGAAAATATAGTTCAATTGATGGATGCTTAAAATTAAGGATGTTGAATGACGGTGAGGGTTGTGGACTATTGCGTTACAATGCGAGGATCGTAAGATTATCAAGATAAAAGTAAATATTAAATTGTGGATGTCAAATAATGGGTGTTCATTCTGAAATTCAATAACTGAGAAGTTGAAGTGTGAGTATTTTAAAATGGTCAAAGTAGAAATGGCGATGAGAGTTGTGGACGTTGAAATTTAGTGATTGAGTTACAGTGTGAATGTTATAAAATTCTGAAGATAAAGATAAATATTAAACAATGACAGAGTTGTGGATGTTAAATTTTAAATTGCACAGATGATGTGCTAAAACAACAATGGACAATTGAAGTTGAAATTGAATAGTTAAATTGAACGGAGAATTAGGATGATAGGATATGGAATATTATGTTATGTAAATATATGAATTGAGTATTATTATTTCCTAAATTAAAAGTAATTTAAAAGCATCGTTAAGTGATTGAAAGTTGGAATTAGATTTAGATCATAAATTAATCGTTGTGAGATACAGATTGAACACTTGAGAGTCAAGTAGAATATTATTCCATGTTAATCGCACTACTTCTGGAATCACTAGTGGTCAAGTTGAATTAATTAAGGTTATTGCTATTCAGTGAACTAATTAGGTAACGAATCCTACTAAGGTTAAATCCTACTTTGACTGGAGCAGTTAAGTTAATTATCTTTTACACCTGGGATGATTTATTTGCTAATAGCATTATTCGAATGTCCACAGTCATGAACATATTTAGTCTACTACTCAATCATAATTGTAAATTGTACAAGGTATTATGAAATACATAAATACATATAATAAGTTAAATAATAATCGAATCATGAAATATACATGTTAGTATTTCTTCATGAAGGAAAAAAATTACTTGTCACAAAATCTACATATTATATTGTAATAAAGAAATTTTTTAATTTTATACTGTTAAATATCTAATGTAATAAATGTAATCTATTAAATATATAATAATAATAGTCTATTAAATATATAATACATAATAAGAAATATACTATTTGCTTATTATACGTATATGTATTTGTTATTGCATGTATTTATTATTACATGTTGTGCATGAAAAATTGTATATATATTACATATAAAATTTTGTGAATATTATATTCGTACATAAAATTCAATAAAATTTATGGAATGGAGTATATAAACATATTCTTACATATATTAATATTTTCATAGCATTGGTTGCTCAAATATTAATTTTTGTAAGCAAAAAATTACGTGTTAAAATAAAAAAAGCTGATTTTTATATTATGAGATTTATACAGTGATAGCTTTAATAATAATAGTTAATAGTAATAGTTTTAATATCTTCTTGCAATGTAGGTATCAAAATTCGTAATTAATAAGACTGCTTATTAATTAATCACTAATGAAAAGAATTTGCAAGTTTGTATCGTTCAAACTTAATAATTAGAAAACATGAATGCAAATCTTCATACAAATAATTCAACCCATCTACTTGAATCTTCCCGAAACTCCAAATTAAAAAAACAGAAAGAAAGAGATAGATAGATAGATAGAGAGAGAGAGAGAGAGAGAGAGTTATCCAAACAACAGAGCGGAAAAAAATAATTAATGATGTTAAAATAAGCTTTGTGTTTTTAACGCCCCTAACAACTCGAACCTTTAAACTCAGAGACTCAAGCTATCTAAATTGTCTGGAACACTTGTGAGCGAGCAGTGGCTTTAAAAGCTCGAATTAGCAACACTAGCTGTCTAAATTGTGTGAAACAGTATCGTAGTCTACCAAATGTCGCGTGCGTCGACGACAGTGGCGACAATGGCTCATAGAATCAACCTTAAGAGCTTAAAGCTTCGAAAGTTCGAGCTTCGTACAACAATTAGCCCCGAAAACTCTTTACTTTAATGTTGAGTCTTGAAACTTGTAAGACTCAAGGAAGGCTACACGAGCTTACGTACGCATGTATATGTGTAATACAGAACACATAGAAAGAGAGAGAGAGAGAGAGAGAGAGAGAGATGGCTCACCGTTCTGATTCTTGGAAGAAAAGCTCCTGATGGTCAACGACGGCGACTTGCGCTGCACTACGGTCACCGTGCTCACCAGTTTCTCCGTCGGTTTCTCCAGTTTCCTCGGCTCTCCCTTCTCTACGTTCACCTGGTGTAACGCGGTATCACGCGGAGGCGTCTTGGCCTCACACTCAAACCTCTCCTGCCCCTTCCTCGCGATCCTCGACGGACTGTCCGAGAGACTAGGCGACTCCTGCGACGATTGGCTCTGCGATCGGCTGCTGTCACCACCTTCGGGCGTGTGCCTCGGCTCTTGCTCCGTCGACAGACGAAATTTGTTCAACGACAGCTTGCGCACCAAAGAGTGAGACTTTTTCTTCTTCTTCTTCAAGGACGTTGACGGGCTAGCGCCAGCCTTGCGATCATCGTCCTCCTCCGCTGGGCTCCGCTTTCGACCCGTTTCTGCCACGTCAGATCGACAGATAGAGAGATAGAGAGAGAGAGAGAGAGAGAGAGAGAGAGGATTTCTGGTCAATTTTCGTGGATTCTTCCGAGATTCGTTTTAATATTCGAGAGTTTTAATGTAGAATTCAATGGGGTTTCTTAGTGACCGATAGACTTATGGTTGAGTTAGATTAGGAACTTTTATGCAAATTTTTGTAGTTATTTCATAGTTAATTGTTTTAAAGATTATTAAATAGACAAAACGACCAATTTAAAATTTTTCATGGAAAATTTTATACATTTGTAATAGTGTATATTTCAGAGATCCGAATGATTTTTAGTTTTATTCCTTTCATTTTCGTTTCTCTACCACAAATTTTACACTTCGATTAGACCAAACTCTGGTGTTAAGATGGAGCTCGATGAGATGTGAAAGTCAAGTGTTTCTTGGTGAGTGATAGAATTATGATTGAGTTTTTGAAATCACGCGTGTTGAATTGATAATTATTATTACTCGCGTTGCACAGTGATCACGTTTTATTACAAGCATGCTGGAACGAAAAGGTTAATGATTGAAATCGTGGCCGCACAGAAGTTATATAAATTGATATTGATCACGTTATAATTAACGAGACCTCGATAGCTCTCGATAATTGCCAGTGGAGCTATTAAGAAGATTAACATTTCAAAGAATTCGTTCATAAATTGAGAGAAACGATTGTTCGATCGTTTTACGTGTCAACGATTGAAATAATATTGATTCGCGAAAGACGTGAAAACGACCGATTTAAATGAAGATCGAGGAAATCTATGATATAAGATGATTTCAAAACTCAAAAATCTGAGTTAATTTTTCCAAGTTAATTATTCCCAAACTGAAAGTAAATTCTACTAAAAAGTAAATTTTACTGTAAAGAAATATTAATTGAGGAGATATAAAGTTTTCTTACTAATGAGTTGATCATCGATTAAAAGGAGAAATTCAAATTGATCGATTAAAAAGAATTAAGAAGATAAATTGAATAACATTGTACTATCAATCTATAGATCTGTAAAAAAGCCTCAGAATCGCCACCACCAAATTGATCTTAATATTATTAAATATAAATGCAAATGTTAAGGTGATTTTGATCTACATTGAGATAGAGTGATCTCATCAGATTGACGATAACGATTCTGAAGGATCTAAATTAACCTTTAGAAGAAGTAAGAAAAAAAGAATGAAACGATCAACCTAATTTAACATCACAGTTCAGGAATGAATATCCTTCGTTTGAGATGCTAAATGAGAAAACGAAACTCAGTTAGCCTCTAAAGCTACCGCGAAAATAAATTCTTTGCAGATCGATGCAAATTAAAATAGGATTATTTAAGAATTAAAATTAAGAATTTAACCAAGATGTTTTTATTTCTATTGCAATAATTTTGAGAGATTGCTTGAATTCGAAACTTAATTCATTAATTACACAAAGGTATTCGACTGTTAAAAACTTTGAGATGCCAAGTTCCAATCGCAAAGCGAAACTTCTATCTGCTACATATATAATCTACCTAAATAATCTTTAATTTATCCAAATCCGCTAAATACTCATTCTATCTAAACTATAATCAAACATTCTCTAAACCACAACTTCGTGAAACAAAACCAATAAAATCACGTTCCCAAAAAAAAGAAGAAAAAAAATATATAACTAAACATCCTTTAATTTATCTGAGCCTGCAACGATCAAAACCAGCCAAAGGAAAGAAGAAACCTCAGAACATAGCCTCGATAAGAACCACAGCTCTAACTAAAAAGAAGAACCGATCGCAAACTCAATAAAATAAAACCTTTTTCCTCGACATCCGGCTCAGGCTCGGCAGCCGGCTCGTCCAGCTGCCTGTTCTTCCTCCTGATTTTGAACAGGCCTCCCTCCTTGCGGAAACTGCTCTTTAAAGCGTCGAATCTTCCCCTTTTCTTGTCATCGGTCGCCGCTGGATCATTCGTGCCGACGTTTCTCGTCGTCCCGGCGCTGGTCACCGTGTCCAAACTCGAGCTGCTGTCATCAACGGTGGTCACGTACTCGCCGGAAGTGCTGCACGCGAGCCTGTTCCGCTCCTCTTCGGACGAGGAGCGCGCGATCACCGTGTCCGGCGAGCTTCCGCCCTCGTTTGTGCTCTCGTTACGATCCATCCTCACGTGGAAAGGGGCTTGGGAGGGGTAGCAGCGCAGGGCGAAGAAAGCGTGTCACGTACAGGTGTGCGTGTGCGTGTGCGTGTGCGTGTGCGCGCGCTTGCGTAGCACACAAGCGAACTCGTCAAACCGACGATGATTTAAGGATGCGCGAGCGATGCACACAAAGTCTAACAGCGATGTTTTCGCGTCCAACTGTGTGTGGGGCACGAGCCACAGTCCACGGGCTGGCTTCCTACGGCCGACGCGGAAACCTTAGAACAACCGCCTTTCTAAGTCCGATCTGGCCGGCCACCGGATAATCCGACACGTTTCCCCCTCCGTTTTCTATTCTCGATTTTTTTTCCATATGTGTCGCCTCTGTTCTCCGCTGGCGAGCGAACGCAAACGTTGCTGCTCTAGGGTGGGGAGTTGAAAGTGGGAGAGACAGGGATGTGATTTTGTCAACCCTCTGTAATTGGAATTTCGATTGCTTAGGAGTGAGAGATTATTGATTAATTGTTTTATCAACTCCCTATGATTGGAGTTTTGTTCATTTAGGGGAGAGAAAGATTATTGGCCAATTGCTTGGGATTTCGATTAATTATTAATTGTTATTTATTGATCAATTGTTTCAGTAACCCTTTCTATAGAGTACTTTTGTTGTTAAAATTAACAATTGTTTTCTTGTTAATTTTATCAACTCTCTGTAATTAGAAGGAGATTATTGTTATTTGTTCGTAATTTCATTTGACGTATTTTTCATACGTAAACATGTGGGTATGTAACTTTCAAATTGAACAAAAATGTCAGAGAGGGTTCACAGGTTTCAGGTGTCCAACATTTTATAATTCACAATAAATGAGTACGATCTTCAAAATTCTTAAATTCTTAATTTCATAATATTAATAACGCCTTGAGCGTTTCACGATTCGCAACGAATAAACATGATTCGTAAAATTTTCAAATTCTATGAATTTCTAAGTTCCTTAGTTCATGATACTTATTAGATCAAATTTATTCAACACTGATCTTATGCGTGCATCAAAAAACATGACACGCTGTTAAGATTAAATTAAAGAGATTCATTTGAACTGTATTTTATATTCGAATAATTTAAAATTAAATAATTTAATAAATAATATGCAATTATATATTATAGGGAATTATGTATAGAAAGAAAAAAGTGTTTTTGAGTGGGACCAAAAAACTATAAGTACCAAAATTATGACATATTGATCATACTGTTTGCATTAGAAAGTACTTCCATTACGTTTTTATAATAGAACAAAATTCTTTTTCAACGAAACTCCATTTGTTGAAATTTTAGTTAGTGTCTGACTATATACCGACTGATTCTACTTATCGGAGCATCAACGACTACTGCCAATTGAGTCTAATAAAGTATTGCGATGAATTGCAATTCTCTTTCATTACATTTAAATAAATCGATAGAAGAAATATCGAACAGAAAATATTCGTTAATTAGTTATTTGTTGTTTTTATGACAAACTGTGACACATAAATGTAGCGTATAATTTTTATGTTCTTCCTCTCTGTTACTTGGGACACACGAGTGCCAATAGAAAGGGATACCTAGGTTCGATAGACCGTAGATTCGAATAGGGATCAGGGATAGATAGCCGATGAAATGAAGAAGCCTGGGAGTTAGAGGATGGAGGTAGTATTCGTGGTTTATTTCCTAAGCATAGTGGTTGCGTTTCTGTGTTTCTCCGGCACACTTCACGAGAGGCCATTGATTGATAATTATGTACAAAATGTATCTTTGTCTCCAAAAAAATCCTCAGTACTTAGAATTAATATTAATTATATGACAGTACTTTAAATTACATGTATGTGTAATTTACTATATCATTGCAGTGGGATTTTCAGTTTATCAATAATAATAATAAATCATTAATATCACACTGTCGTTACAATAAATTACAATTGGTCAGTCATTAATATGTAATTTTTTACAGCCAATAAATTATATTATCGCAATTGCATGTAATTTATCATTGTAAAATATTAAATTTTAGAAATTCTCTTGGCAAAATTTCCAAATTCTACATAATATATACTAATAACAGAAATCTCTATTTCACGTGCACACTTTTATTATATATATATTAATAAATTAAATTATTAAATTAATTATTAAATTATTAAATTATTATATAATTAAATTATTAAATTATTAAAATTAATAAATTTTATTATTATATATATTAATAAATCGTTAATTAATTAAAAGTTAAATATTATACAGTGATAGTTAAATAGTAATTAGTAGTTAAATATTCGTATAGTTTTCTACACTGTCCGAGAAGCTGAACGAAGTTCAAAAAAAAAAAAGAAAATCACAAAAGTGAAGTTAACGATTCTGAGGGATAGTTCTTCAGGGATACTTGAACTTTCTATAAAATGACCGAAAACAGAAGCCAACGGACGAAATTCCATTTACAGATTCACGAGTCACTTTCGTCGATTCTTCGAAAGCTCACCAGCGATCCGTCTTGCTCAGATCCTAGATTAATCCTAGGTCTGCATAGTGCGCACTTCAAGCATGCGCAAACGACGAGCGCGCGACTCGCTTCGAAAAACGGAGAAGGTAGAAAAATACAACGAAACAGTAATTCACTGCGTAAAACCGGAAGACCGGAAGCACCAGTTCTAGGCGACGAAAATCCTCCACGTTTCCCGCGAGGGGGAACGACGTCGAGGTAGGAAAATCGGTAGGAGGATTCGACTCGCGACGCTGTTGGCTGCATGCGCGTGATCGCACTGAAAACTCGCGTAAAAATGTTCAAAGGAGGACAGGAGAGGAGGAGCGTAATGATACCGTGATGGATACCCCTCCACAGAGGCAACACTTGCGCTTTGTCGCAACGACACGTTTGTTACAACTTGCACAAGGCTGAGAGGCGCGTTTCCTGCGCGCTTCTTCGCTCCGTGGACAGAAGAGACGCACGACACCGTGACAGCACGGTGTAGATTGTAACACGAGCGCCACGTCTTCGTCGTGTGCTTGGTGGGCCAACGTAGTGCGGTAAGCCACAACGCCTCGTCATGCGAGCGTCGTCTCCTCCTGTGTGCAGACGCTGCTTCACCTGGTGCTCGGCTCCAATCGAGCCGCGTTACGTAACCTATCGGCTCGATTTTCTAGAATCAATTGGCGTCGCGGACCGTTTTCGGTTTGCGCCAGTCTCCGCCACGATCGATCGATCGATCCTCCTCCTGTCGGGCGGGCTTTCTTCATTTCGTGGAAATTGAACTTTTGTGCGATGCTTTAGAATGAATTAAGGAATGAATAGCTTCTGTGAATGACTGATAGATCTTATAGGCTATAATCTGAGACAATTTATATATATATATATATATATATATATATATATATATATAAAGTAGATAGTCTATTATAAAACGCGGATAGATAGTAATTATGATGATATATTTAGATTTTCATAACAAGTGTAGATTTTGAAGGAAATGGTGAAATAATATTTACTCGCGCAAAGTTGGCCCTTATTTGTTTATGAAATTGCACACACGCAAGCGAANCGTGTGTGTGATCAGACTGCCTCGAATCAATTGGCCCCGAGCTAACGAAGCGTGCATATCATGTTTTACGATCCAATTTGTTTAATTTCAACGTGCTAAGCGAAATGTAACGATATGCAAATATTTCCAAATTTCTCGTTTTAACGCTTATTAAATTTATGTTCGTTTACATAGTTTTAATGCATGTGGATAATAATAAAAATTAGTCACTTTTCTTTACTAGACATCTTTTGTATCATATTTATTCTGTGCTTGTTCATTTTATTTTATCAATTTATCTTAAATATAATAATAAATACAAAATTTATTCCGTCTTTTCTTCTGCATATTCATTCACGTTTAAATTCTTGAAAAAAGAAGTTCGTCAATTTTACGAATTAGAAAAAAAATCTTGATTGCATTTCGAGAGGTAATGTTTATTATAAAAATTCCTGGCTAGGATCAAACAAATCTTACAACTATGCGAATTCGAAGAAACTTACCGATATTCGAAAGCTTATATTTGTTAAAAAAAATTCTCCAAAAAAGTGAAAAAATAAATTTCCCGTGCTCGAGAGAATATCCTTTAAACTTATATATCCTTTAAACCTATATATCCTTTAAACAAAGTAATGTCTAAAAGTTGCGATTGTCAAGAAACGATTGAAAAAAAAAAGATACAGGTTGATACGTATTGTTTCGCAAAATCAAGAAATGGAAGAAAGATTTCCAGGAAATGGATCGGTATAGGGAGTGTCGAAGCATTGAGAGATTCGAAAACAAAGCAACGCCAGAAAAATCAGAAAGGAGACTGAATCACAAAGGATCGACGAGATAAGAAAATACGCGATGATCGCACAGTAGCGAGGCTATCACGATAGTGATAACGATAAGGAACCGATCGAAATATTATTTGCTAATGTAACTTTCCAATTGTCTCTCTTTTGAGTGAATCACTAAATCTGTTCTCTACTTTCATTTCTTTCTTCATACGACCATTATGTCAATTAAAAATCGTGACGACCGTATCGATCAATCGATATTCAGAATTTCATTTACGATTTACTCATTTTCTTCAATTATAAGTAACTGAAATGTATGTATTTCATTATTGTCGAAACTTATAAAACAGAGAAAGGATAAATAAATGTAGAGCAACACAACTTGGAGGATAAATAATAATAATAATAATAGTAAATAGAAATTAAAGGAGAAGAAATGAAAATTAAAAGAATGAAATATAATTGATAATAAGGAAAACTTATGAACTTATCTTAATTGATGTCGCTCGAATCCGGAGGTCATGAAAACTTTTGGATTGGAAGTTAAACTTAATTTTTGGAATCTTCAACTTCAAACAAGCAACATATTTACTGAAATACGGATCTTCATTGAGAATGATAGATGATAGATACGTTCAAAAACTCCAAAAATATCTCTTGAGAGAACGTAGATATTTCGGTTTCACCGAGGTATTGTAAAACGTCGAGATATTCAATTATTCAACAGTGTTCGTGATCGAATTACTGATGTATCGATGTCCAGAGATACCACATACCACGTACAAATGCACATATGTAATACGTATATTTACATGTAATCGACTCTACGTTATTGCACTACTGGAGTTAATATTTTACACGTACTTTGAAAGCGTGCATCATAAAATACTCGATCCAACAGCGTCGTAAAGTAAACATATCGACGTCGATTCGAAATTTATTAGACAAAATACGTTCGATTGTGTCTCTATCTCTCGAATACTTAACTTATGTTGAAATGTTCCATCAAACGAATTGCTGAGTTCGTAGATATATTTATTTAGGAAACTATAGTGAAAGAAATTCGCAAATTGATCGTGATTCAAGCGTTTCTAGAAATATTGATAGAAATTCCATTCTTACAATCTAGTCTAATCTTGTCAGACTAAATCCATGATATTGAAAATTGAAGATTAATGATACTCCAAAATATTTCTCTGCCATTTTACTGAACTTCGAATATTGGCGTTAATTGAACTTATTCTCTGTTCAACCTGGATTATTTTTTGATCAATGTTTTGATATTGATATATATATATATTTGACGAAAAACTCTATTTCCTCTAAAACGAAGCGTTAATTGACAAAATATTATTCGTTCCTTTCTTTTTTACGTACATTATTAATAACATAATATCTCAGAATATTTTACTATTCTTTTTATTTTTCCCACGATTTCTTCTTCACATTTTCTTTAACATTTCTCGAGGGATGTGGTCGTCTCTGAACTCTCCAGAGCCCGGGGTTTCGCGCCGAGTTCTGATATTCGCTGGATCAGAATGAAAGTCGACATTCTTCTTCTGCGGATATTTTTGAGAACAGCAGGGTTTTCCCGTCGTCAACGTATCGGAATAACCACAAATCCGATCCGATCTGGGTCAGTCGACGTCGTCCACGATGAAACTCGATCGTGTTTCGTATTTATTCTCGCGACACGTTCGATCCGACCGACTTTAATCCGATCGCTGGCTAGAATACAGGCTCAAAGAAAAGAATCGGCGAGCGGTTAAACGAGAAACTTTTTTTTTTTAACCCTGTTCCTCGAGTCTAGCCGATAGAATCGCGGTTAACGATCGGAACACTCGTAACACTCGAAAGGGTATTTCCAGGTGATGCTTCAGTTCAATGACGATGGAGATCATCGTGTAAAAAAGAAGATTATAACAAAGTCTTCGAAGTTCCATAAAACCAAGCAAAATTGTTCGAGATACGTTAAGCTGAGGATATTCGCGAGACAAATGTAAACGATAGCGTTGTAAAATAAAATATTGTGTAAAATAATCTGAAATAGCACGTTTTATTTATTTTATTTACTTATTGTAAAAATTAAGCTTCGTTTGAAAATTAATTTTTTGATTGCGGAGTGGTGATTAATGATTGTGTGACTTGATAATTTAAAAAAAAAAAAAATGTGCAGCATTGATGAAGCCTGACTGACGTGAAATCTCGAAGGGCCATTTTGGTATTATTTCTCGTGTTTTTTGGTGGATTTTGCATTTGCGGAAAGTGGAAAGGTACAAAGTAAAGATAAAATGACAGACAAACAATTATTTACGTGTCTCGTTGCGAATAAAAACAGACAATGCACGAAAACAAGTCGCGATAAGCCGGGATCATAAAAGAACAGCCTCCGATATGAACGACACAAATGGAAGTGTAATTTAAAACGATTTAACTCGTAATAATACTTTTAAAAAAACAATTTGAAAAATAAAGAAACTGACAAAGTATCGAAAATTAGAAACCGTATAGATCGAAGAAAACTTATTATTTTATTCTCTTGAATCTAATCGAAAAATCTGGATTGAATTAAAAATTTCAAAGAGAAGCTTCTAGAACCTAAACGGAAGATCAAAAAATAGAAAAAAGTTAAAGAATTACTCTCATCGAGTTTCTTGCCATTTCTCGTTTAACTGAAAGAATGGAAACCAAAAGAATTTTTACCAAATTTTCATCGATATCGAAAGAAGAACCAATAGGTGAGACAGTGAAACGATTATTTTCACAAGAAAAACGATCTTCCAATTTCTCTTTCACGAATGTCCAATATCCAATGAATTGTCATAAAATGTAAAAGGTAAAGAAGGTTAAATCGAAAGAAAAGAAAAGCAAAGGAAAGAAGAAGAAAGATAAAAAAGGAAAATTGGATCGATTCAACAATCTGCTCGGTTTACTCACCTAACCGATCGTCGATCGATTCCACAGACAGATTAGTCACCGATAATCTCCATCTCCGATCGTTTATCGGTTCGAACGAAGCTTGAACGAACACTTTTTTGTCTTTCGTTCCAAGACTTCCATTCATTCTGTTACGTTTCGCGGTACTCGATTACGGCGACAGTCTTCCGACCGATTAGATAAAATGAAACCACCTCAGGGATTATGAAGATGAAACGTCGTCGCGGTAAAACTTTCTCCATCAATTATTAACCTGTAGCTGCCAGTGCAGCATTTCGTTTCGTTCGTCAATGAAATGACAGAAATACATAAGCACTGTCGTTCACAAAAGTTTGAGCATTGAAAGGTGCATTGTAAATGTAAATTGAATGATAACGATTTATAAATGAATATCGGTATCTTTTAATAATGTAATCTTATCTGTCGAAAGAAACACGGTTTTACCCAAAAGTGACAACATGTTTCAAACTTTCGAGCGTGTGGGAAATATTAAATTCTTCTTACGAAGAACGGTCTTCCGACGAACGGTGAAAAACGAAAATTGTTAACAGATCGCAGATATTTATGTATCTTGGGGAAATTTAATTTTAATCTTGGGAAATATCCAAAGTAGAGTAATCGTTTCAAAAGTCGAATCTTTCAGGTTTAAATAATTTGACTTCAAGTGGATATTTAATTTGAGATAAGTATATAAGAAATGATACATGGAGGACTCAGAAATCAATTAATATATAACTTTTTCAACTTCTCTCGATTAATTTTTTGTTTTAATGATGAAAGAAACGGTGGCTAAATTAGAAATTTACCATAGTTATATGTGTATACATATATAAATATTAAATTATAAAAATGTAAATATCTAAACTGCGACCGAATATTATAAAAAGCACACGCATATTACATTTCGAACATTTCACATATTTCTTCATTCTACGTAACTTGCAATTTTAAAATTTGAATTAAAATTTTAATTGATTACGTTGTGATTGAAATATTATAAAACTGAAAAATTCAAAAGTATTTCAACGAAGCAGGTTTGAAAATTCCTACTGTCACATCGTATTGTGTATTGGAGATAAAATTGAAGTATGACACAGTTTCTGATGTGAAAATATGATACGATTCAGATACACGACGAATAGGATACCTGTATGTGGAATTGCATGTGACACACAAATTGTATAATTCAAAATGCAGTCGAGAGAAAGGATAAGATAGATTTATAGTAGGGTTATATAGCGACGAGGGTTATATAGCGACTAGATTAGGTTTCATGTTCCATTGGATAGTTACAGAGTGATTAGTTTTTAGGGATGGTTTTATTAGTTTTGCATTAGACAATGAAACGAAAATCGATAGTAGGTAGGATCTCCAATTACACTTTATAGAGTAATAAATATCTCTTTCACTAATTTATTTATTAAGGATTCGCTCAATTATTTATTTAATATTATCCTCTTTTATGTTTGTAATTATGTTCATTTTATATTCTAATTTTCGTAATCTCTTTCAATTTAAATTTTATAATTCTATGATAAATTATTCTTTGGCCCTTAATGGATTTCAACAATATAAAGAGAAACTGCAATAATTATATAGATAATATAATATGGGCAACTTCTCGGCAAATCATCCAACAACCTAATTAAGTTCTAATATCTTCTGCTTAGATAACGTTACTGAACTCAGTGCTAATAACAACTCCACAGAGAAAACAGAGACAAAATATTCACAATAAACAACGAAAATTATTGAAACAGAAGTGAAACAAGCATTTCAACGAATTTGAAAGAATACATCTTTTAATGATGATACATGAACTCTTTCAGGTTAACTGTTGACCCAATGATCCACGCTGGTGATAAGCAAATAGCTACAATTTGAGCGGATTTGTGATCAGAGTGAATGGTTCCATCTAATAGAAATTAACCATAACCGATCATTTTCTGTAATGATACACCATGAAAATTGTCGTCCTACGGGGAAACTAAATTACACCTGTTGGTAGTTTAAAATGATAACATTGAAGAAAGCGACCATCAGAGGAATTTTCATACTCGGTAATATACAAGTATACTACCGTTCAAAAATATACGTATCTGTACAGTATATTTATCTTCCATAAGATGTAATTTAATTGCAAAATTATAGATCATTTTATTCTTCATTTTTGCGATGGATATTATTTGGTAAAATATTTATTATGTAGCAAAATTGTTTGGAATTATTTAGATTATTCACTAAAGTGAATCAACGTGACTGTGCGAATTTCATATTATTTAGGATAATTATATTATTTAATAAAATTATTTATTATCGTTTAGTAAAATTATTCAGGATTTTATTACGTATTTTATTATTTTATTATATTACATAGATTATTAATTTTAGAGAATGATTTCTATTTCCATGATAAATAATTTAGATGTATTAAAATATAAACAAATTATTAATATTATTTTTAATTCATTTATCGTCAACAATAAATTCATTCTAATTCTGACTGTGAAAATAATGAACAAAGATAAAAGTGATTAATAAATTTAAAAATATATTCTTCGCGATTTGTTATATCATACTCCCTTCATCGACGTGCCACTTAAATGAAGAATTCCAATTAAAAATTATCTAAGAAGATAGGATAAAGTAATTACTCGATCGCGCACGAACATTTTAATGTAAATACTTGCAAGTGTGATAGAAATTTGAAAATAGATACCTCGTTGACTCAGCTTTTATTTGAACTAAAACTCGACGATGCAACAGGTGATTTCGATAAAACGATTTATTTTTTTTTTTTTGTTACTATAGAACATTTCTACTATAGAATATTTCGAACAATTGATGTAAAAAAAAACAAAGAGTCTGGTAAAATCAAAAATAGAGTTTCCAGTTGTCAGACTGAAATATTGAAAAGAAAAAAATTGAAAACTTGTTTCCTTTAATAAACAATTAGCAAAAATAACTTCACAAATTGTACATTGCTATCTGATCAATTTCTTAAAACAATCTTTGCCGAACCGAATGGATTTACCAGACGTTGAGTATCATTTATTCTTTTGAAACTTTTTCCCCATCCACTCTAGCCAATGCAACACGGAAAAAGAGCAGATTAATGCGCCACTTGGTTGTGGTGAGCATTGCCAAGTGGAAAGAAAAATACTCTCGAGTTGGTCTTCGCGGTCGATTTTCTCGGGAGCGATTAAAGAAGTTGAAGAACCTGACAATATGGTCGATAAGTTATAATGTCGATGAAAAAAGAAACGATTACGAGAATGATTTCCAAATGAAAATCCTCAATCATGTTTGCACTTTGCAACATAAAATTCTAATAAAAATCTTCGCAAAATTCAACCGTGTCACATTACATACATTATACAATATATAACGTAAAGTTTTCGATCATTTTGGAATTTTTAACAAGTTAATAATTGTTTAACAAATATCTAATACGTATTCATTCATCTTGCATTTATACATATATTGCAATAAAAAAAAAGAAGATTTGAAAAATATATTTTTCAATTGTATTCATATTCTTAATAAAATTATATTTAATAATTATAATACAATGCAAAAATCTATCCGAATACAAAGGCTATGTTTAATAATAATAAAACTTTCTTTCGTACGTGCATTTAAGTGGGTAATATCACAGACGAGGAAAGTAGTATAATAAAAAGACAGATCGAGATCTGCTATTAAAATCTACCACGCGATTCAATTGACGTACTTCCTCTTTCTCAGACACAGCAAAGGTGAAATGTAACGTTTCACCAAGGAAATGACCGCGCGTTGCTTCATCGCGACTGTTTCCGCTCAATATCACAAGTGCAAAGAGTTTTTTTGTTCTCGTGACGCAGCCTACCGTGCAGTTGGCCTTTGTCCAATCTGTCGTTTGTTTGTTTTGGCGGCAATTTTTTTACCGTCACGTGTTAAGAAAAATCGTCCATCAGCCTAGACGATTTCTATCGATCCCGTTTTCTCGATCTTGCGCATCGTAAATCAACGATCAACAATCAATTATTTTGATTCTCTAAACGAAATATAGTTTTTCTTTCACAATTAATAATTTAATGATTGTTTAACAATTTCCATTCCAAATTCGTCAATTACTTGCGATAGAAGAATCGCAAAATTTTTTTTTTTTTTTTTTTTTGGTGCATTTATTGCGCGTGCGCTAAGTTAATCCGAATATCTTTCCAACTTCAAATTTGGAACGACGATTAATGCATACACATTAATCCCTTGCACTTGTTCCATGGATGGTATCATTATCATTTATACGAATCATAATCCGTGGAAGAATGAAACGACGAAGAAACTGTGCTACCATGTCGTCGACGCGAATCAACCGAGAAAGTAGATGATAAAGGAACGCTAATGAAAATATTGTGATTGTAACTTATCACCGTCTCGGAGACATTTAAACAGCTTTTAATCTTAAGCGCGTGTTTTCTCTCAACAATGAGATTAAAAATTTCTCACTTCTTGCAAACGATGTCGAATCATCGAGATCCCATACAGATATTCTACCTGGTCGTCGAAAATTCGTGATTTCGTCGTCGTACGAAACCACGTTGCGAAAATATACGCTTAAAATATATTTTTAAGTTTTTCAGTCCGAGAGGAGCATTCGAGCGATTCGAAATTGACAAAGTACAATTTCAAACTTCGTCGAAGTGTAATTTCCGTTTACGGCGGGACCGCGATATAGCAGACGACCCTCGGGACATAACCCGGGTAGTCTGCTAGAAGTTTGAAAAACAGCGCGCGAAACGTCGCACGCACCGGGCCGCGTATACGACAAACCGGCAAACAGAAATTTAAAACGTGTTTTCGCTCACCATTTGACGAAGATGAGTGCTCTGCTTGTCCCAGCGGTACTCCTGAAGTTGCACGCTTTCGTATCGTTGTTTTTTCTTCAAGTGCGAACGGGAACGTCTAACGACCGATATCACCACAGCTGGGCCCATTCGGCCATCTTGCCGTCTACCAAAACGTGTACTACTCTGCGCTGGCGTAT
>NIPQ01092963.1:0-14150 GCA_002806875.1 Lepidotrigona ventralis hoosana
TACTCGAGAAGTCGCGAGTGGTGCATCAATTTTCGGGAGAGCGTAATTTCCACATATTCTACCAATTACTGGCCGGTGCGAGCGAGGAAACATTACGAAAATTGTACCTCAAGAGAAATTTAGATACGTACTATTATATGAGCAACGGGGTAAGCTTTTTAATCAACCGACTATTATAACGTATAACATTGTAAAACGCATGTGATTTCTAGACGAGAGGCACCATAGACACAATAGACGATGCTGTTCAGTATATTACTATTATATGAGCAACGGGGTAAGCTTTTTAATCAACCGACTATTATAACGTATAACATTGTAAAACGCATGTGATTTCTAGACGAGAGGCACCATAGACACAATAGACGATGCTGTTCAGTATAATGAAGTAATAAAGGCGATGAAAACTATGGAAATGACTCAGCAGGAACAGGATGATTTATTCGCAATAGTTGCATCCGTACTGCACATGGGAAACGTTGGTTTTACCGAGGAAGATGGTGTCGCGCAAATTTTGAAACCAGCTTCCGTAGAGGCAGTTGCCGCTGTAAGTCTGTAACATTCATGCAACGTATAAAATAAATGATGACCTTATCTTTGAATCTTTTAAAATTTGTCTGATGGATATTGATTGACCAGTTATTTACAATTTTTCAACTCGCAGTTATTGGGTTGCAACATAAAGCAATTGGCGGAAGCCTTTACAAATCGCACTATAGACGCCCACGGCGACGTGGTCGTTTCCCCATTGAACAGAGAATTCGCAATTTATGCACGGGATGCGTTGGCGAAAGCTGTGTATGACAGACTGTTCACGTGGCTCGTGACCAGATTGAATAAATCCTTGCAGCCCGTTAATAATCCACATAGCAAGATGGTCATAGGAATTCTGGACATCTACGGTTTTGAAATCTTCCAGAAAAACAGGTACACGCTCCCTGGAATTAAATAACATTTGTTAATAATCTCTCTCTTATTAGCGGTGATTGATTAAAGATATCGTTTTACAGTTTTGAACAGTTTTGTATAAATTACTGTAATGAGAAGTTGCAACAACTTTTTATACAATTGACATTGAAATCGGAGCAAGAGGAGTACTTGAGAGAAGGAATAACATGGGAAAATATTCATTATTTTAATAACAAAGTTATTTGCGATTTAATTGAAGAAAAGTATAAAGGTAGTAATTTAAGATCTTAGAAAATGAATGAAGATAGTAAATATAATGTATTTTTTGATGATATTTTTTTATTTAAGGTATAATATCTTTGATGGATGAGGAATGTCTCCGTCCAGGAGAACCAACAGATTTGAGCTTCCTGGAAAAATTGAATGTAAATTTGAATAATCATCCCCATTACATAAGTCATATGAAAGCAGACCTGCAAACACAGAAAGTTATGGGACGTGATGTAAGATATCAACTCTTTGATCTGTTATGTAGTCTTCTAATAATTTTCTCTAACGTAATTGCATATTTTAGGAGTTTAGATTGATACATTATGCTGGCGAGGTAACGTACAACGTTCGTGGATTTCTTGAGAAGAATAATGATTTATTGTATAGAGATTTGCGTGAAGTGATGTCACACACGACAAATTCAATTATTAAGGTACATTCGCTGAGAAAAAGAGAGATTTATAGAAAGTATTTTTTCGGTACTGTATATTAAAATTCATAATTTTATAGAACGTGTTTGATGTGAAAGATTTAACTAGCAAAAAACGACCAGACACTGCCATTACGCAGTTTAAAAACAGTTTAAATAATCTGGTGGAAATTCTTATGGGCAAAGAACCTTCTTATATCCGTTGTATCAAACCCAATGACTATAAAATGGCTAGTAAGTTTCAATAATTTTTGTTTAATTAAAAAAGTATTTCAGATATTTCAAAATATCTTTAATATTATTTTTAGATCAATTCAACGAGCAAATTATACTGCATCAAGTAAAGTATTTAGGTCTTATGGAGAATTTAAGAGTAAGACGAGCTGGTTTTGCCTATAGAAGACCGTACGAACAATTCTTACAACGTTATAAATCTCTATGTCCACAAACATGGCCAAACTATTACGGTTCCGCTAAAGAAGGTGTTCAGCTGCTCGTTTGTCATCTTGGCTACGAACAAGATGAATATAGGATGGGCAAGTAAGAACTGATAGACAAATAAGGAGTTGTATAAACCATTTTTTTAACACACCTAACATTGGATAAAATTCATTCCATAGCACAAAATTGTTTATTCGATTTCCTAAGACATTATTCGATACGGAAGATGCCTTCCAAATGAAGAAACATGAAATAGCTGCTATTATCCAGAGCAAATGGAAATGTATACTAACAAGGCGAAGATATTTAAACATGAAAAAAGCGGCAATAGTTTTTCAAAAGTATATTCGAAGATGGTTGGCAAAACAAGAAGCTGAAAGAAGACGAAAAGCAGTTATTACTATTCGACGGTATTATGAATCAATTCTATTGATTAAATATTTTTCACATATTTTAAACAAAGTACAATAAATTGAAATAACTTCGTACAGATTTATCGAAGGATTTATTACACGAAATGGTCCACCAACAGAAATTAACATTGCTTTTATTGAGCTAGCAAAGTCTCAATGGTTAATCAAGCTCTCTAAGTCACTTCCAGTTGGTGTTTTGAATAATTATTGGCCTCCGTGTCCATACTCTTGTCGAGAAGTAAGATAAACGCGTTATTTAATTGTTATAAATGAATTTTTTTTTTAAATAATCATGTTAATGAATAATAATCAATGTAGGCCTCAGAACATTTGCGCATCATATACAAAAGATGGAAAGCTCGCAAATATAGATTGGCTTTGTCAAAAGAAAATAAAAAACAGTTTGAATTGAAAATATTAGCTGAATCTCTTTTCAAAGGCAAAAAGAAATCGTATGCAAAGAGCTTCGGACCGAGGTTCCAAAATGATCGACTTGGTCCCGAATACAATGCGCTGAGAGAAAGCTTCACCGCTAATCATCTTCCTAGAAATGAAACTATAAAAGTAATAAGTTTTTCATGAAATTTTCGAAAGTTTTCGAAATTTTAGTTTCAATAATAATTTTTATTTATATTATTTTTTTAGTATGCGACTCCTGTTATTAAATATGATCGGCATGGTTACAAACCGCGTGAAAGGGTACTAATTTTAACAGAATATGCTGTGTATATTTTAGATACCTTAAAAACATTCAAACTGAAACATCGACTTCCTTATAAATCCATTGAAGAGTTGGTGGTTACAGGAGAATCGGATAATTTATTGATTGTTAGGATACCACCCGAATTAAAAAAAGACAAGGTTTGCTATTATTATTAAGAAAATAAACTATTACTATTTCTTAATTGTTCTTATTTACGTTTTGTTTAGGGTGACTTAATTTTGGAAGTACCACATATCATAGAAGCATTAACAAAAGCAATTGATATCACTAATAATCCGAATATTCTTAAAATTGTTAATACAGAATCGTAAGTACAAATGAAATTAGTTAATTCTAATAGTAATAAATATTCTAAATGTTTAACTAAAATTGTCTTTTAGAGTTTCACATAAGCTAGTCAGTGGGAAAGAAGGTGTGATTGAATTCAGAACTGGTACAACTCCAACTATTAGTAAAAACAGACAAAGCGGACATTTACTAGTGGTAAATAAAATGTTTGCTAGAAATATATAAAAATAATGTATGCTGTTTAATTTGTAATTTATATTTAATATTGCAGGTAGCTTCTCCGTAATGTTCGAACGATATTTCAAACGATCTTGTACTTACTTAGAAAGATATATACTTGTTCAATGGATATAAAATATAATACGTAACCTTAATTGATGTGATCTAGAGTGGAATGTTATTAAGAAGAGATAATATATTAAAATTTAGTACATTTATCGAGTGAAACTCACAGTTTTGTATGTTGTTATATGAGTTGTGTAAAATATCTTGTGAAATAATGTTTATTTTTGTAATTAGCGCATTATCAGTGAACTGATGTAAATCAATTAAGAATGAAACGTGTGCCTTCTACGAAACTATTGTTAAATAATCGCACAAAAAAAGTAATTTATTGCGGGATGCTTTACAGATGCCTTAATATTTTCTTTTTCTATATTTATATTCTATAAGTCACTGTGCCATTGATTTCATGTTCAGAATTATTTTATGAAATAACAGTATAAAGTTAAATTAAAATAATGATCTTAAATCAAATTAATGACTTTTCTCATTATTTACATTTTCCTGTACAATAAATTTTACATACAAATCATTTTATATAACAAGATAGTTTGCTTATTTATTTCTATTCTTCACAAATGTGGTAAAGTGTAGTCGTATTACATGTTAGTTTTCANTGACTTTTCTCATTATTTACATTTTCCTGTACAATAAATTTTACATACAAATCATTTTATATAACAAGATAGTTTGCTTATTTATTTCTATTCTTCACAAATGTGGTAAAGTGTAGTCGTATTACATGAAAAACTTTATAATATAGTTTATAATACAAAATGTTATCCACATTACATTTATCATCTCAGTAAAAATGAAGAATACTTTTTATTATCAATTCTTAAATAATAAACTACTTCTTTTTCGAAGCAGCAGATTTCTTCTTAGTAAGTGACATTTTCCCTTCTAAAGCTTTCTCTCTTAATTCGTTTTCCACTGCTTTATTAACTGTTTTTGTAATCATTTGCTTTAACTTGTGTGTTTCTTCAAACTTCCTTTTTTTAGGCTGAATAGGCGCATCTATGAATAGGAGAATTCAAATATTTTTTTGTGAATAAAGTAATATATAATATACTTACAATTATAAAAAGAATACTTACTATTTCGCCGTTGAATAGCAGGAGTATTTTTATTTTTATTCTTATTTTTCCCTTTTACCGTTGCTGGTATGTTAGTTTTCACTTTCAATTTTCCTTGAGCCATGTCCTAAATATTTAACAAACACTTTATAATTATATTAAGCACATCCTATTATGCTCAACTTAACCTCTTTAACCTAACTTAAACTTTACCAAGGAAATACATATATAGGCATAAATTAAATATGTATTTCTAAGTATATAAAAAACATCATGAAACATTCAATACGTACATAAAAACAATAATATGTTTAATTATTCAGTTTTTATGAGTTTATATTTTATATTTCATATCTTACGTCATTGTTGACGTGNTTATAATTATATTAAGCACATCCTATTATGCTCAACTTAACCTCTTTAACCTAACTTAAACTTTACCAAGGAAATACATATATAGGCATAAATTAAATATGTATTTCTAAGTATATAAAAAACATCATGAAACATTCAATACGTACATAAAAATAATAATATGTTTAATTATTCAGTTTTTATGAGTTTATATTTTATATTTCATATCTTACGTCATTGTTGACGTGCTGTGTGTACTATGTACTATGACCACACAAAAATTGTAATATTTGTCAAATTATAATATTGCATAATAGACGCAATGTTTTAAATATACGATTTATTATAATATAATATAATTTCCAATTTTAATTTTTTTTTATTTTTATCTGCATTAAAATTATACAAAAATTATACGAAACTTGTATGTGTCGCATTTAACTGTTCGTATTATCGACTACAATTTACTGTTATCAGACAGTTTGATTCGTATTTTACGAAATATCGTGTTTCACTCTCGTCTCTTTTTCATCACTTATTTAATACAAAGGAACAGAGCGATCAAAATGGCTCTTTCCAAGCCTACAAATTTTATATTTCAACTTACTGCTGCTTACTTTCAAAGTCTTTATACGAGCCCACTGAAAACTAAAGCGATCACAAGGTACGTTATAACGAACACAAATTTTTAAATGTTAAATATTTTAAAGATAAACCATTTGTCCCTCAGTTGTGTCATCGCAGCTTTTGGGAATTTTGTCTCACAAAAAATTTCTGGTGCAAAACATTTCAATGAAGATAGCTTTCTTGCATTTGCTCTTTTTGGGTAAGTTTAAATATCAATTAATATCAATATATTCATTTAAGTACAGCTAGTATAATTTTTCATCTTAAAATTCTTTGTTTTAATAAGATATCATTCTTTCACAGGCTGTTTTTTGGAGGTCCACTTCCACATTACTTTTATACATATATTATCAATATATTCATTTAAGTACAGCTAGTATAATTTTTCATCTTAAAATTCTTTGTTTTAATAAGATATCATTCTTTCACAGGCTGTTTTTTGGAGGTCCACTTCCACATTACTTTTATACATATATACATCCATTTGTAAGAAATCCTTTATTACTTTTGTTGATAGAAAGGTGTTTATATACACCATGTTATCAGGCATTAACATTATACATGTTGTCTATATTTGAGGTATGATTTATTTATGTCAATTTGTTTCTGTCATTTATTGCTCTTCTTCAGTCACTCAAACCTAAATTCGTTTCATGCAGGGTAATTCACATGATAATGCTTGGAAACAAATGAAAAAATTATATTGGCCAGTAATTACTGCAAATTTAAAATATTTGACATTGCTTCAATTTATTAATTTAAAATATGTTCCACCAATAGTAAGTTCTATTGCTTGAGTTTTTAATAATTAATAATTAAAACTGCTTTTTTAGTGATTGAAAATTAATATACATTTTAATATTTGACATTGCTTCAATTTATTAATTTAAAATATGTTCCACCAATAGTAAGTTCTATTGCTTGAGTTTTTAATAATTAATAATTAAAACTGCTTTTTTAGTGATTGAAAATTAATATACATTTTACAATTTCTTTTCAGTTACGTGTCCTCGTGGTAAATCTTATTGGTCTTGTTTGGGCTATATATCTTGCGCAACAACGTTCTAAACAGTCAAAAGCCATAAAATAACATAAATGCAACAAGAAACTAATACAATTTCTTTTCAGTTACGTGTCCTCGTGGTAAATCTTATTGGTCTTGTTTGGGCTATATATCTTGCGCAACAACGTTCTAAACAGTCAAAAGCCATAAAATAACATAAATGCAACAAGAAACTAACATATCTATACAATAGAAATTTAGTTTTTATGAATTTATGAGACCTATATTTGTTGAGTACTATATATTTTGTATGTAAATTATGTAAATAATTTCTCATTCCAATGTTAAACAATTTAATCTGTGTATCATTGTATTACTTTATATTATATACAGTGCATTTATACTACTTACGCTATTTTTTAATAGTTTGTAAACTATAGTATGAAAATGATTATGGTATAAATAAATTTTATATGCACTTTATGAAAGAAGAAGAAAATATTTTAAGCTTTTTAATTTAATCACACAACAACAATACAGAGTATATTACAGATATAATCAGAATTTCTTTCATTTCAACGATGGTAACATTCGATGGCTGTAAATTATGAATAATAAATATTAAAGTCAAAAGCCATGGTGTGCAAAGTATAACATAGTTTCTCTTTTGCACGTTTTTATAAATAACTTTCACTTCATATCTATTAGAGTTTTATAATATTGTAAATCGTATTAATCAAAAAATAAATTGAATCTCTCAGATTTTATAATAATCCTGTAAAACAAGTGTTTCGTGATAAGTATTTATGTTTTTGTCAGTTTTATAGATATGCATCAGGGCAGAATTAATATTGCAACACCATAGCAATTGACATTTATTTTCTCCCAATAAAACTCAGTCATTATGCAAGAGCTAATTCTACAGTTCTTCCTAATTATAAACAATGTAGACTTTTCAAATATGATTTTTTAACCCTATACATACATTTTCAAGACTTAACTTTGAATAATCAAGACTAATCTAATTATGTCTTTTGGTACGCTGCCTGGCCTTACAGCCAAATGAAAACTTTCTGACTAGCATTCAGATAAATTGAGTATTGCCAGTAAATGAAAGTTTAAAAGTTTAACATCACTTTTATACACTTTCTTGCCTTCGAAATTGATAAATGACTAGCTATTTGTGGTATAAATAAATAAATAAATAAATAAACAAATATATAAGTCAGAAAATAAATAAATCAATATAGCAAATGAGCACAGTGCTAAGTTTATGCACAATAATATCTATATACAAAAGGAACAGATGTAGAACATTGCACTAAAATATTAATTATTACTTCCTTGAAAAATGAATAGATCAATTCGAAGGATGTTTTAGTAAAGTACATTAATTACTAATGGAATGTCTAAAATTTGACTAGCTGGTGTTTGTATAACAAACAATTAATAGAATTAAATTATCACGCGAACGTTGAACTACTAGAGTAGTTTTAAATAAATCTTTAAAGAATAAAATTATTATTGAATAATAATGCGAGATCTTAAGAAGCTGGAATCAACACAGTTCATGATGCTTATACATAATTATCATTGCCTTCTTATTGCTTAAGTACTTAGAAAAACATTATTTTATGAAGACAAAATTCACAAGATCGTGAGACAACATAATTAATGAAGATAATGTACTTTCAAAAATGATTGTTATAAAATTTTGCTATATATTGATTATACATCCTATTATTAAAATATCTCTTCTGATTACTCTTGCACTTTTAGCTTCCAAATCTTGTTCCAATTCAGAAAATTAAAAGATTAATAGACAAATTTAAATTTCTAATTTCTTTGATAATACGTTTCGCTAGTAATAAATCATGGATCCATATAAATATAAATATCATGCTGTAAGTACATTAAAATCATTCTTACCTAATATCTAACTAAAATAAAAATGGAGCAATAGAAATAACGTTAGTGTTACTAATACTGATGGCATTATGGTGAACCACCACCAATGAGTATTGTTAAGTTATAAGATCAGACATGTAAATGCATATTAAGAATTTACAAAGATTTAAAGATCATGCACCAAAGTCAGAATGGTGTATTATCTTTGTACCTTTCTGATACGAAAAAATACAGTGAAACCTTTCTTTACAACTGCGCCAATTTCCAACATTATAAACACGATTTAACATGACGTAAGACTGTTAGAAAAAAGCATCGAAGGACCTCCATGATCCGCACCATTCCAAATCTGATACATAAAAGGAACGTCTAGTCTTTAGGGATCCGCTTGATCGCTTCAACGCGTGTATGATGGACTTCGACTCGGGGAACAACTTGATCGATGACTTGGACTTGACCAATTACTATGTCTGCTGCTATCTGAACTACTCGGTGACGAAGGTGGTGTCGGAGTAGGTCGATGATATGGAATTGGTCGTTTCCTGGCGCTAAAATTAACGACTCTCGATATTATGATAATCGTAACAGTTATATCTAACAAAATGAAAGAATGTTAGTTAAAGATCAGATTTATTGCATAAATTAGTATAATGTAAATAAATATTTAATACATATTGACGATGAATATTAAAAAAAAAAGAACGTGCAAAATAAATCATGCAATGCACCAAAAACCATGCAAAAATAAAAATGTGTCACTTACCTTGCCATGTCTTTGATAAAGGAAGGCAGTGTGGATTGAAAATGATTCACAGAATACAATGAACAAAAATGTATATCAACAACTAAAGAAAAAGGCTTGCTTTTATAGCAGTAAATACATTTTATTTATGACTGACATAAAATAAAAGAGACTCTCTACTGCAAATGTTTAATTTACAATAATTTATAAGGAAAATACACGCATGCTACGTCTATATGACATTTTTAGATCATTTTATAAGCGATTAGATATAAATGAAAAAAAGGAAAAAGAAAAATCATACAAACATAGGTATACTTGTTGACTGAGTATACTTGAAATAAAATTGGTACCAGTGCGATAAAGTATACTTTCACTCTACAAGGATAATGAAGTTCAAAGTCACTGATCAAACATATTGCATATAAGTGTAGAATAGTGTTAAAAGTAGTCCCTTAGAAAATTATTGAAGTGATACTGATAAAGTTGTAATGTGACACATCCACGAATAATTATAATAGTCACTAAACATACTCATTAATAGTTATACTAAACTAATCTTCACGATTGCAGCTATCTGCTTCGTTTCTCTCTCTTTTTGTTTTAATTATTTATTACGAAAATGAAATTCGGTATGCATCACATGTTTATTACTACATTATAATCATAGGAAAGTAATAAAAACATCTGTGCGAAGCCGTAACTTTATCTTCTATGTCTGTCCCTCGATCTGTCCCTGTAGGACACAACATAAAATGGCATTAGTTTAATAAAAGAACGTTCAAAAGTAAACTTATCGATATCGTTGCTTCACGTAAATTGCTTGTTATCCGTTGATACTTCTTATACAAGTGAGCGTTTCAATCGTGAGAAGGGCACATTAATGACAAGGAAGTAAAATCAGAACAATGAAAATAAAAAATAAAAATAAGAACTGAAAGAAAATAAACATTTCTACGATCGATGCAACGACGTGGGCTTATAAAATTTGGCGTGGTGCGCTGTAAAACCTGTTGCTACGATATCGAAACTACGCTTCTGTAAAATACCTACCTTGTGATGCGACGTCTATCGAGGAAACTAGGTGAGCCGTGACGTCGAGGTATCGACGGAGACCGAGATCTGCTAGAAACTGAACTGCTGGACGTTGAACGAGAAGATCTACTAGAAACGCTGCTTGATGACCGTGATGAGCTAGAGAAACTTCTACGACTATGCCTTGAACTGAATATAAAATGAGATTAGATTAAAAACATTTTCTGTAGAAGCGGAAAAAAAAAAAAAACGATATCGAAAAAAGATTAATTATTCACCTTAAAGAAGAACGTGAACTGCTCCTGCTGTGGCTTCTCTTATCTTTATCTCGCGATACCCTGGACAACGAGCGTGAACGGCTTCTCGACTTCTTCGATAGCGATCGACTTCTGGATTTTTTCGATAATGATCGACTGCGTGATTTCTTTGATAAAGATCTGCTTCGAGATTTCTTCGATAGAGATCGGCTCCTAGATCCTTTTGACAACGATCTGGTTCTACTCCTAGACCTCGATTTTTCCGGAGAATGAGACGGAGATTTTTTCGAACGTGACGGAGATCTAGATACTGATCGTTTCGATCCCGAAGAAGACCTTGATCTGCTCAATCTCTTCAATCTGGCCGGGGATTTCGGTGACTTTTTCGATCTTGACGGCGATGCTGAAGACTTATGCCTAGGAGATGCCGATTTCTTACTCCTCGATACAGAACGAGATTTCTTGTCTCTAGAGACCGATCTAGAACGACGCCGAGGCGATCTGGAAGACCTCTTCTCCAACGATACAGATCTCGTATACGACCTGGAAGGTGATCTGGAGTAAGATTTATCCCTTGGAGAGTGCTTTCTAGAAACAGGGGAACTCTTTTTCGAGGTAACTGGTGACGCAGATCTTTGTTTTAACTTGTTAGTCGGAATCGGAGGCGGAGATTCACTCGGAGAACGCAATTTTATAGTAGTGTCTTTGTGAGAGACAGATAAGGGCGGCGAGTGCGAGGATGATTTGCTCTGTGACGAGTGCTTCCTCGATGTAACTGGCGAATTTTTCTTGGCAATCGTCGGAGATTTAGAACAATGATTTGTTTTAGCTGTCACGCTTGGTGACCTTGAATCTATCTTATTTAAAACTGGTGGTAACGGAGGAGGTGACTCACTTGGAGATCGTATTTTTATAGCTGCCTCCTCTCTAGTCAATGGTAAAGCTGGCGAGGGTGATCTGCTGGATACTGGAGACTGAATAGCAGGCAGGTGAATTATAGGTGATTTTGACTTAGACTTCTCTTGCACAGGACCAACAATAACATTTTGTACCATTTTGGGCGGGTCATTTGGTAAAGCTATATCCAACACGTTATCTTCTTTCTTCTCAACTTTGATCTTTACTGGACTTATTACCTTCTTGCCAAGAGTCTCTCTGGCTTTCGCTGCTAATCCACTCTGCAATCGCTTCAACGTATGCATTTCCTTCATTTTTTCTTCGTCCTCTGCTTTTGGTTCGTCGTCTGCTATGTCTGTTTCATCCTCGCTCGAGGAACGTAACCTGACTCTCGGTGTAACTGTTCTCATTTTTCTCGCTTTCGAACTTGACCGGGATTTCCTTTTGGTATCGTGATTCTTCTTTTGATCTCGTTTCTTCTTCTCCTCTAATATATGCTTGTAGCGTTCCGGATTTTTCCTCACAGGAGAATAACTTAAGGTAGATCGTCTAGACCTACTTCTGGTCTTGCTGCGACTCTTACGACGATCTCTAGATCTTTCTCGTCTACTATCCCTCTGTTTCCTGGACGACCTCGACCTCCTTCGAGAATCAGATCTTCTACGTCTAGGAGGTGGTGATAACCGACGTCGTGATCCATAACGATCATACCTCGATCGACTTCTGCTTCTGGATACGGAATATCTATTGTATCTTCTCGGAGATCTCGAAATCCTTCTCCTTCTTGGGGAAGGGCTGATTCGACGTGATCTTGAATACCTTCTAGGAGACCTTCCTCTATCAACTTTACTTCTTGAGGGAGATCTATGTCGCCTTGGCGGAGGACTCTTGTGCACAACCGGTGATTTATCCTTTTTCTCTGGCGCAGGTTTTTTGATAGGAGAATCTTTCCTTTTAACAGGAGGAGTTTCATTCCGACTTTTTTCTTGCTTCTTTGGTGAGCGATTTGATCGAGGTTCTTTAGTCGTATTCTCCGCCTCGTCGTTCTTAGTTTTCTCTACAGCTTTATCATGTTTCATAGACTTTTTTGGCCTTTCCGAAGAGCTGAAAATTCAACAAATTTACATGTGACATAAAATTAACAAATTATTGAATTACCCGATTTTTCAAATTTATCAGGAAAATTTTCCACTTTGAAGCTTACCTATCTGACGAGCTCTCGGATGACTGATGCTTCCTCTTAACGGCTATTTTTTTCTTCTAGAAGAAGAACAGTACGGATTATTATGTTAGACAGGGTTATCTAATGAACACCGATCATGCATATGTATTATACTTGTCAGTAGGATAAAAAAAGAAATTGTAATTGTTCAAAGATTCTTTGGAGTCTGCTCATTCGCTCTAGTACAAATATTCAGTATATTAAAAAAGTGTTAAAAGGCTAAAGATTGAAATATGTTTGCAAAAGTAACATAGTCGAGGAAATAAAAGAAATCGGAGAAGTTTATATGTGAACGTTATGTAAAGTTTTAATTATTAATCTGTTTGCATTGCACCTAGACCAGAGAACAAGCAGTCTCCTATTCGTTTATTCTCTCGTAAATGTGATGGTGCTTGACACAAAACGAGTGAAAAGGCAACAACAATCGCAAAAATTCGTAATAGAAAAATTACAAAATTATTATTACATTGAGTAGCGGCATATCTGGTACTCACTTAGGGAATATATCCTGTCAAATGGCGCTGATAATTACAAACAATACTGAGATTTACACTTTTGAAATAATGACTGTTAACTTGAAATCAGATAAAAATCTTTACAGAAACAAGCAATGAATCATGCTTATTCAAAGTTAGGCGACAACACAAAAATATCTTATAAAATCCAATGGTCAATTAACAACTAATTGGAGAAAAAATGAACGTAAAAGTATATGTCACATGCTCCTGTTTCACGTGCTAAGGTATATATAGTATATATAGTATGGATATATATATATATATAAAATTATAAATATGTATATATATATATATAATTATAAATATGTATATGTATAGAAAGAGAGGAAGATAGAAATTTTGTATTTGTTTCCTTTGCATCATTTTTTCCTACCTCATGTTTTTCTTTTGCCTCTGCCTTTGACTTCTTCTTCTTCTTTTTCTTTTTCTTCTTTGACTCAGTTTCGGAAGAACTAAAAATACGTGCAGTCATGTTACATTAAATACATATAATACATTAAATATAAAAAGATACAAATTTCAGAAATTTAAATTACCTGCTATCATCTGAAGCTTCACTAGAATCACTGTCAGAGGAACTAGCCTCAGTCTTCTTATGTTTCTTTTCCTTTTTCTTTTTTTTAGACTTTTCTTTCTTCTTGCTAGCCTTCGGTGATTCCGACCTAGGAAATTCATTCACAATTATTATAAAGGTTTCATTATGGACAAGTATAATTGATTTTTTTTTTTTTTTTTAATTAATAATATTTTTTTT
>NIPQ01092963.1:14245-31311 GCA_002806875.1 Lepidotrigona ventralis hoosana
TTATATATTTATATATTTATATATATATATATATATATATATATACGTACGTATATATGTATGTATATATATATATATATAGGAAATGCAGTGTGTAAACATTTTATTACATATTGATATAGAAAAAAGAAAAAAAAACGAAAAATGATACATATATATATGTAAATATATTCTTTTTAATTTTTCACTGCAATCCCAAGTGAATTAAGTAATAAAAAATATAAGTACAACGATACATATACAGGTGAAAGTCACAATATCGGGCTATAGCTAACAAACCGACTACATAATCACTCATTTGAAAGATTTAGTTTTTCATACGTTTCGCAAGATATCTTTTTTTTTTCAACTAATCACTGGACATTGCCCGTTATGTAAAACCAAATCTTTCAAAGTTACAAAAGACGAGTATACAAAATATGAGGAGTATTGATATAATATGGGATTAGCATTACCTTGATAACCATCGATAGGGACGGACTTGTCAGAAAAAAATAGAGAGATGACATTAACAACAAGCTTTATCGATAACAACAACAAAGATAGAAATGCATGATTTACGCGTCAGATTACGTATAACGTTACTTTTTGTTTCTTTTTTTTTTCTTTAAACCCGTATATTTTGTATAATATCAAAGCAAGTAAATGTTTGCCCACTGTATTTGACATCATTATATTATATCCAATGAAAGTCTTGCTAATTGCTAATTGTCAATGTTACAGGAATTCCAGCAATATAGCAAACATTTACTCTCCATTATGCCTATAAAACAAACACCTAATTACATTAGTCTCGATTAGTCTTTTCTTTTTTTTTTCTTTTCTTTTCTTTTCTCAATACGGATATTTTACATCGTTTCTTATATTTCTCGAGTGTAATTTTTTAATTTTTAAAAATTTTAATTTTTTTTTTTTTGGAAAGTAGACGCGACGACCACACTTACCTACTGAGCCTACTGGGTAGGCACTCAGTCCTCCTCAGTTCTGTTTGAAACAGAGAAAGGTGTATGGGACATGAAATAGTAGGTGAGTCATGAGTCAGTATCTGACAAGAGGTGTGTAGTAAGCAAATGAACGAGTGTGGAACTTGCGGTAAATGAATAATTAACCGGGGGGGTCAGGAGAGGAGCCACTACGGGGGGATGTTCGTTCGGTCTTGGAGCCTGGATTCGTGTACATTTTCTCTCATATACAACGATACGAATTCTCAGCTTAAATAAGTCGAGCCACACATAACATGTATATCATTACATTGCACTATAATATAACAAACAAAATGATACCGCTATCTTATTACTACCATACTATAGTATGCTGTAGTATACTGTTATAGTACTACTGCTACGCTATAGTATACAGTATATATATATATATATATATATATATATATATATATATATATATATATATATATATATATATATATATAAAAAATATANATCCAATTTCTTAATACACCATAGTACAATGTAGTAGATATAACTACAACAATTCTCTTCGTCTGCACTTACATTATCTCATCATCTATCTTTATATTGGCGGATAAATCAAAACATCGAATCCAGCCTCCATTGACCCGTGCACCATTACGTTGTCTTTTACCTTTCCTTCTTATGCTTCTTTCCCTTTTTCTTTTTAATTGCACTACCGGACCGTTTTCGTTTTTTCTTCTCCGGGACGGACGTGGTGTCCGGTGCTGGACTCGGGGTCCGTACTAATTCATACACTTTGCTCGCCGCCGCTCTTGCCTCCGCCTCACGTGCGTGCCTCTCCGGATCTAGGCTACTTCCCTCTACGAAGAACTCCGATATCCCAAATGCCTCGCGTAGCTTTGCATTTTTCTCTTGCTGCGCCTCGGCGATCTGGTGCGTCTCTCTTACACTGCAAGAAAACGTACACGTTGCATTGTCACTTCCCAATCATGTTTATTGTCCCAGACGAATAAATAAATAAATAAATAGCAAATTAACGACAAAGTTATTTTGTCTGTACCACGTAAAAAAATTACTCGCGATCCAAGCAACGAATAACACAACGATCGATAATAAAGATCGTTATCGATTTTAAGAATCTAGTAAAAAATCCCTGAAGAAGCTGAGAAGAAGCACTTTCGTCAGATGTTAACAATCACTCGGTAATCACTGAGAGGCACTTGGAGAAACTTTGTCTACTAAACCATATGCGAACACATTGACCCAGTGCATCGGACGCACACCACGAAAGTTCGTACATAAACGTAGAAACACGTGGCCATCATATCTACTCGTGTCAAAAAATCACACAGGAATATCTCCAGAAATCTAAAGAAACGTTCTCCTTTCGTCAAGCTATCGAGATTTTTTACCACAAGATAAGAAGAAAAATCCGATGAGGTGGAACTGTGCTGTAGAATAAAAATAAACACACAGTCGATGAGGAAGGGACGGAGAACAGGTAGCATGACCTATTTCGATATTCTAATCGAATCTGGATCGCGCGGCGATGAAGGGATGCAATGAGGGAAATTCGTACCGCGTTGAAATTTTCACCGTCATCGTCGCGCGGTAACGGTAGCGCTTGGTGGGCCAGTTTTAATTCTGCGGAATTACGCGACGATCCATCGAGCGTGTAGCGAGATGGACGGCGTGTTTCCCCGGTGTAGCCTTGGCGAACGTCGATGGAACCGTCCGGACAATGCGGCAAGGCAGTGACATAACACCGAAGAGAGAGACTATACCGGAGGAGAAATCGAGGCGGCCCCTCTTCTACCCCGCGAGTGAAAAGCAGCAAGCGAGGCCGGGGTCGGCCGAGCCACCCCTACGCCAACGCTCGAGCGCGGATCAATACAATCCAGCTGTTCTCTTTTCTGCTATCCCTTTCGCGCCACTACTCGCTCGCTACACGCTCGAATTCAGCAGCCAACCACTTGCGAACTGCCGCTAAACGAAGATCAAACGGCCAAATAATTTTTATATCCTCTTTCCTCCGTTTTGCTTTTTTATCCGATTTTTGTCATCTTTTAGCAGGCTCGTTCGATACAGAATTTAATTTTATTCGTAATGCAAACAATGTAAATATTTGGCTTTTACAAAATTAGATATTTCATAATTTTCTTTTTACACCGTTTTTCTCATTATGCATGGTGTTCAATAATATATTTGATGAGTTGTTTCGAGGATTAAGTATTTTATAAATAGTTTCAATAATTCATTTTTTAATTATTGGATAAAATATTTTATCTTTTTTTTTTTTCCTTTGTTGCACGTAGTAAAGGTGGTTACTTTTGACGTTCATGGCGTGTTAAAGGGTGACAGTTGTTTACAGGAAAATGTTTCCCTTTCGCGAAGAATTGGGGGTCAATATTATGAGTCATCCCCAAACAGAACTCAAAGAGAGCGTTTGCTTTTTTGATTTTTCGTTGATCGTATTTATCAATATTTTCAATTTATTAAAATTATTGTCTTTAGAATTTTTGTAGAAAATTTTTCGAATTATTAACTTTCTAGTTAAAGCTTGAGAAAATGAACAAACATATTTATTTCAATGTTTGAAAAACATGGCAAAGAAATACTTTCTTAGATTCTATCAAACTGTACGGAGGTATCGAATGTCCATATACAAGTAGAAACGATAATCTGCGGTCAGACAAACCTAGTTTCTTCAGTTATCCCTTCTACTTTCCCACGGACATTGGACGAAAGTTAATTCAGATTTTTCAATGAAATCGTTTCGAAATGCTTTTACGAAAATTATTATCTTGAAATTTAAAGGAAAGAAACTAACTTTCAGTTTCAATAAAAGATTCACGTTTAAAAGGGTTCCTCCAATAATTCATTTCATTGTCCATGGAAATTTAATTAAAATAGAAATTCATAAATTAAAGAAACTCTACGTCAGAAAGACATTTTCATAAATTTGGTAAAAAGTAAGCCAGCAAAAAATACATCGTTCGTCCCAATAAAAAGTTAATTATTAAATTATTAAAATAAGACAATTGTACCTTAAAAAGACACGAGTGAAAAGTCAAGTACAAAAACGTATTATTTAACGTAGGGAAAAATTATATGCTTAATACACGAAAGAAAGGATTGAAATACTGTTTATGACAAATTCACCTAACAACGGAGCGCATGTTGCTTCGCCGTCCGGCGAGGAGGTGGAGTTGTATGCGCTGACAGCAGCAACAATGCTGCCGCATCTGCAGCTGTGCACGCTTTTTTCCATTTGCCGCTTGTAATTTTCGTTTTCGCGATCGTTTCATCACCTTCTGTCTGTCCAAGAAAAAATTCCCTCTCCAGAGTGTTTCGAAAAATGCACGGCCATCAGCCGGACCTCGTCCACGAGCTGGTTTCAAAGGAGCTACCGTCACAGACATGGTCATTCCTCGTTTCGGAATCCTTAATAGAAAAGTTTCTCCTTCGCCTCGATTTTTTTCAAATAAATTTTTCGAATAATATATACATATAATTGAAATTTCAATGTTACGGCGAATTCTCTCTTCTATTGTAATCAATTTTTTTCTTTTTGATCCCTTTATCGAAATACATCTTGATAATTGTTCCAAGTTCCCTTCATACTCTGTAGGTGCATAAATATCTCCAGATTGCCAGATGTAACATATTATAAGATTTCTTTTTTTTTTTTTTTTTTAATTATAAGATTTTTGAGAAGATTTATAATAATGTGCCACGCGTTCCCTCAATACGCTTGCCAATAAATTTCATCTCATTTATCGAATAATTTGCTTGGCCAGCCAGTGGCAACCTCTGGAGGACAAACTATGGGCTTGAATAATTTACGGCCGGGTAATTAGATGAGCATTAAGCACGATCGGCCGCTAATTTACGCTAAGGAGCTCTGCCGGTCGGGCGACGGGCGTACGAGTAGTTCCGATGCAGCTTAATCCCTTTCTCGAGCCAGGCTTTGATAGTTAGGTGGCCGGAAGGGGGATGAGGGCTGGAGGCGAAGGTAATGGCTTCCTCCCCCGATTACACCAGCACCGTATTCACAGATTCTGCTATCCTACCGAGAACAATCATCCGGCGGCGATGATGAAAACGTCACTTTTCGTCTCTGGATTCTTTTCTTCTCTTTCCCTTTCTCTCTGTTCCTATCTTTCCTTGTTCGTCGAGGAAAATTTTCTCGTCGTTTGATCGATTGTTTCTGCCAACAGTAATCGTCGTTGAAACCAATCAATAACCTTTTGCTTATTACTTGACAAATTAATCTGCTTAGCGTTGATTTCTCTAAAAACTTTTCGTAAGTATTTTCTCTTAAAACTGTTTCTTCGAAACTTTTCTTTATAAGTTTTTATATAATTAATAATACGTGTGTATATTGTTGTATAGATATAGATATATCTTAGTGATTCGTGTAAGAATATAGGAATATATCGTAATTTTATTCTAGCTTACACATTAAGGAAGACTTTGTATCAGGCACACTATAGTCGCCAGACTTCAACTTATGCACACCGAGTGCGTAGAGAAGCAAGACGTCTTATTTCATTAACGTCGATTTATCGACCTGGAGACACATGGATTTCTTATCATAGAAAAATTTCGGATTCCCATTTAAATTGTTCTGATTTCTCTTCTTTCGTAATTCAAGACACGTGGAGATTTTTATGCTCTTCTGTTAAATCTCTTCTCGCGTGCGTTGGAATTTTCGAATTTCCTTTTATCCTTTTATTCTTTCCCAATACGTTTCTTGATTTAGCAAATTTTATAATAGATGCGCGTATACGTACGAAACATGTGCGTAAATTTCAATGGAGATTGAATTAATACACGAGCACGAGAGGCTTTCGCTTCTTTTTTTCGAATTCAATCTACGTACCTTAAATTACACATTACACGCCGATTGATCACTTACGATTAAATTAAAACATATAATATATAATATATATGTATGTATATAATAATCTACACGCTAATGGAAGACTTTTGTGATTTGCTTGTTTGCGAGTGTATCACGAAACCGTTACATGTTCCCTCCTGCTTTTTGGTCTCTTTTTTTTTTGTTTATTTTTTTCCTTTTTTTTTTTTAATTTTTTTCTTCTGATTATTGGCCGACGATCCGTGTACTCGACAAGAGTCGACGACGCGTAGCGTCGCAACGCCGGTCCATCCTCGCACTGAGACGGAAAGAGTCGAGTACGAGAGATGCTGGAACAGAATTCTCCCTCTCTCTGGCTCGACCCTTTATCTCTGTTTCTCTTTCTGTGCACCTCTGTATCTCCCTCTTTTCGTGGGTGGCGCCGGCGCTATAGGATACGTCGATATCGGTCGCGTAATATCCCTGAAAGCCGTCTCGGGAGAGAGAACGCGGCTACGTCTCCACCCTCCAATAATATTCGGTTTAGCGGGAACTTGAGCTTACCGATCAGAAGCCGCTGCAGCTTCAACATTACGTTTACACAAATTCTAGATACCGTAGCTATTGGATTCTTGCCTCGAGATTTATCAAAATCTTCGAATTTTGCAGTTCGCGTGTTTTGAAACGAATTTGAAATAAATACTAGTTACATGCGGAAGAAGTTTAGATTGCAATTGCAATTTGTAATTTTGAATTATATTTGTAATTTTGTAAATGAGAGATAATAAAGGATATATCCTTGAAATAAAGAAAATCTGATGTTGCTTGCCATTTATCATGTAACATTATTTGCATGTAATTTTATAATATAAAGTTGTTCCTAGAATATTGTTTAAGAAACACAGCGCATTTCCTCTGTTTATTTATTTTAGAGTTTTAATTACTTTCGATATAGTACAGTTATATCAGGATGTAGGAAATAAACAAATGAAAGAAAATATAACTTACTTTACACGGCCAAATTCATCTCTAGATATTACTGGTTTGGTGTCAGTTCCCATTAACATGGACCTGTATGATTCTACTTTCTTTGTTACTTCCTCAGATGTAAATCTATAAAGCACAGTAAAAAAGCAAATAAAGAATACTAGCATTTGTACAATTATAGTTAGCGGGCTAGTCAAGAAATGCACTGCATAGAAAGAATATGTTGAAGCCAACGATAAGCCAAATCCAATTGAAGTTCAGAATCTCATTTGGTATTGGGTTCAAAGGATCAATGAAGCTTCGTATTTCTTCCGTACACAATGTGTATGTGATTTTTTAATTTATTTTTAACAAATATTCATTTAATACTATTATGATATTTATGACATTACAATAATAGACAGATTTATGTATAATATTATTATAAGAATAATATTGGGATAAATATATGTACTTACCCTTGTTCCTCTAAAATATCTGCTAATTCTGCACATTTGACTTCAACTTTTCTTTTTCTAACATGGTCAAGAATATCTTTGTTAGGTTGCTTATTTAGTTGATCTAATTTTCCTTCATCTGTTTTGTAAGTAACTTTGTCTTTTGTTTTGCGTACAATTGCCCAATTTCTTTGGACATGACCATTAGTTCCAGAACCCCGCGGTGTTTGTAATCCAATTCCATTGTACATTTTGCACTATACCTGTAACCATAAAATATAAAAATATACTCTAAAATATAATTTATTAATATATGCAAATATTAAAAAGCAAGTCCATATTTAATAGAAATGAATATATATATATATATATATAAACAAAGTGTTAAAAATATCATATAAGTAATGTAATAATTGCATTTGGACAATTTCATTCATATTTGTTATATTAAACTAAAAATTTTTAAAGCGGAACTTCATTTAACAAAAATCTTAAAAAAGTATGACATTACATGTATATATATATTCTTATTGACTTTTCATTGACTTCTAGGATAAGAATATTTCTATACTTAATAAAGATTAATGTGTATCTTAATAATGTATGACAGTAAATGTACAATAAGCATACTGATTAAGAATTTGGAAAACTGACTAAAGATCATTTTTAGTGGAAGAGCAAAATATATTAATGGAATTCTTCCAAGTGTTGAGTATGAAATCTTCTAATCAAATCGCGGCGAATCGATCGACAGTATGACATGATTAAACTAATAACTTTGGAAAGAACGGTAGGTTAGAATAGAACACACGTAAATCAATTATCGATCCGGTGAACGTTGCGCAAATTTCACGAGCATTTACTCTGCGTTGTCGAGTAACATTACCTTTACATTAGTGATACCACTGACGATCTTGTTGTGCCATCCACGTAACTGTTGATTTTTAAACTCGTCTCAAAATGAAACCAATTCGTGAAAAAAACACAACTAGCACCGTGATTTCTGTGGCGTTACCATTTCACGCGGCAGCCTTGCAACGTGCCGTATGGTGGCGTCACTGCGGAGACATAGGCGTAGAAACAAGAAAATTACATTGTACAATTCGCAATTTGATTTAAACAGTATTTTTGTACACTAAATTGAACGGCTTCGGATTTAAAGATAAAATAAGATTTATTTTCTACATTGGTACATTTACAATATCGATGACAATTCTTGCATAATTGATTGCAACAATTTATGTAAATTGTATTGCGCAGTCGCTTCGTCGTTCGAACAAATGCGCGAAAGTAGCAGAAAACATTAAGCTTGTCATGTGAAGTAACGCACGTGGTACAATAAAATATAATCAAATGTTTTTTGTAAATATAATCATGTATGTTTGTAATTACTTTAATGAAAAGCAATACGTACGTTTATAAATAATTTCATTGACTCTTGATTACTCTGTAATAAAAGATATCAATAAATGATATGTTTATAACCTACAATAATATTGAATTTATATTGCAACACAAGAACTGATGAGAGATTACTTACTTCTAAGAAGCAATGGAAGTTAGCGTAGGAGATGTAGTAATGCCTGGTGATACTGTAAAAGATATAACAACAATTACCAAAAAAGAAACAATCATTTTAGGACCTGGACTTCGTCGTGAAGCTGATACAGTATATGCGTACAAAGCAGGTGTACTAAGAAAAACAGAACCAGCTGTATATTATGTAGATAGTTATCAGAAACGGTAATTCTATTTTAAAGTAATCTAACATTTTTTTTTTTAATAAAGTCTCTATAAGTCATTATATTTGTTTTTTACAGTTATGTACCAAATCGTGGAGAACATGTAGTTGGCATAATAACACAGAAAGGTGGTGATATTTTTAAAGTAGATATAGGCGCCAGTGAACAAGCATCTCTTTCATATCTAGCATTTGAAGGAGCTACGAAGAAAAACCGTCCTGACATTCAAGTTGGAGACCTTGTGTTTGCCAAGCTTTTAGTTGCTAGTAAAGATATGGAGCCAGAACTTGTGTGTGTAGATTCTCATGGTAAAGAAAAGAAATTAGGTATTTTAAGCTCTGAGGGCATGCTTTTTACTTGTTCTTTGAGTCTCATCAGAAAAATATTGAATCGCAATTCCCCCTTGTTCAATATGCTTGCACGTAGTCAAGCATTTGAAGTTGCAGCTGGTATGAATGGTAGAGTTTGGGTCAAAGCAAGAACTATCCAAGAAACAATAGCAATAGCAACTGCTATTCTGACAGCAGAATATGCTCCACTTAGTGGTATTAAGAAATTATGCTCAGATATTGAAAAAACCTTGCTTTTAACTCAATCTGGTAATGTAGATTAATTATAATAAAAGAAATAACAAATGTTATGAATGATTTTATTTATTGTACCAATATCTGTACTGAGTTTTATAAATAAATCTGTATGATTTTTTATATGAAATATGATGATTATAATGACAACCATTTTGATAAAAATGTAGAATTAGAACTATATGTAGTACATACATTATGCTGGTCGTGTATAGTGCTTTATAAATACAATGAAAATGCATAAAATGCTACAATTAATGAATACTCTTAAAAGAAATGTACTTAACTTTTCATACTATTTGCATCATTCCGATTGCAATTTAATAATGTACAGTCATTCAATGAATAAATCATAGTTTGATAGTAAGATGAGAAAATGAAATTGTTTTCATGAACTTAGTGTTATAACTTATATCTTAATGTTTCTGTAAAAAATCTTAAAAGCTGTTATAAAATTTAACGTAATACATATAGCAGCTAATAGTTGATATTTGATGATTGCAATTGGTATGTAAATGAAAAAAGTGACTAAACTAATTTGTTCTATCTTCTTTGATATGTAACTAATGTTTGTCTTCTGAGTGTAGTATGAAAGCTAAATACTAGTTAATGATAGTATCAACCATTCAAGCACAACCTTGACTTTCTTTATTTTTTCCACAAAAATACTTAAACAATTTTTAACCGAAGCATGATACATTTTTATATTTTTCTCTTTCTCAAATATAGTATTTGTACGTGATGGAATGTGCACTGTTCATAGTCTATAAAATAAACTATGAACATGTCAATATTAGGAAAACATTTTTCTACACATTATAACGGTGTACAATGATAATAAAATGAATTCATACAATAAATTAAAACTAAAATAACGCCGATTAAACGTGAACAATTTTTTATGCACACACATATGGAGTATTAGATTTTTTAATCTGATACGATATTTAACATAAATAAGGTAAATTAATATAATCAAGCGTGCATATTTAACAATTTATACAAAATATGGAAACAAAACAATAATGTATATACTATATACAAATTTCGGTACTAACATATTTTTGTGCTTTTTGCCTTTTTTTTACAAAATAAATAATTATATAAAGAAATCACTAAAAACTAATACATAACTGCAGCTAATACATATATAACTGAATATCTTGGCGAGACTAATACTTATTTGCTATAATATTTATGGAGATATCATTATAAATCTCTTTCACCATCACTTAATGTAAGGATGTTAAACTAATATTATTAATCTAATAGATAATGACACGACAGATATGTAGTTTTTACAAAAAGTAAAGAATTTAGAAATATTTGTATGATATTTACAAATATTTGTAAATATATATGTTATGTAAAATTTCATATGGCAAAATCAGTTTTTTTATTTAAAAAGTAGTACCAATTTAAAGCTTTTTGTAAAAACCACATAAAATTGTTTTTCTTTTCTGGTATGTCATAGGCAAGCAATATGTATGTTAGGGACGATTTATGGTGCCACCAGCAACCATTATACTATTCTATGGTATTGTGCTTTACTTAATATATATTTCACATGAATGTGGTATGTGAAGTAAATATATTAATGTAATACATTTAATTATAAAGGTATAATAATAAATGCTATGCACATCATTGTTGTGCTTAATAGCTTTTGTATTTGAACGATGTATGATTATCAATGTAAAAGAAAATTAAATGAAAGAAAATATTAGATGGAAGGAAAAGCAAGCTGAATTAAACTTAACAGATTAACAATATGATATGAACATAAAATATCTGCCATCATCATTGTTGTCATAGATTTAAGTTTACAATGCTGTGTTTACAATGCTCTACCTCATAAAAATATATCTATTTTGCATCATTATAATATCTGATAATTTCTTGGTATAGGAAGATAAAAACATTGGCTTACAAAAGTTACAGAAATTAACAATGAGTTTTTGATTTTAACATTAGTACTGTAATCAATTCGAAATATTTTGTTTTAAGAAAACAAGTATTTTACACGATATTAAGAAAATATTGATTATCTTATTGAAAAAAAAGAACCATGATTATTATTTACTTATTATTTACTCTTGATCTTAATGATATTATTTTATTGATTGTACTCCTAATATAATCGAAGTTATTTTATGAATGTCCTATATTGCATAGGTAGATATGCGAATCTTTTAATGGTATACAATGGCAGAATTCTAAACCCAGAAGACTAAATTTTATCATTAGTTTTCATAGCAGCTGATAGTTATAAGAATAATTTTTCATTTCATATATCAAGTAACATTTATACTTCTTTTTTCAGGCTTCACAATATTATTAATGCCGCTAAATGCAAAACCTATGCTTTCACCAGACAGCTTTGATAGAGACAGTTACATATTTAAATTACAATACACCTATTGTTATACATGTCAGCAGAAACAAGTGATTATAGTTTTATTTGAATGTGCATGACATATGAAGAGTCGTATTTTAAAGTAATATGATATATTATTGTTGAATTATTAAAAAAGAAAAAAAAACGTTAGTCTTATGGAAAAAGTTATTGCTGTTATTAAGATGTATTATTAATAGTCTTCAAAAGTATTCTACTTGTAAAAATGAAGGTTGTTTTATACAATCTTTGAGAAGAAGATGAAAAACACGACTCTTGTAAATGGAATGAGGAACATGATATTCTACATGAAATACTCTTAATGAGCAAATCTACTTGATCACTCTTGAAGCTCGATATTATAGCACAAAATTATCTATATGAATATGTAGATAAATATTCATCATTGCAATTCAGCATTATTATTATTTATATAAAAAATTGTCTTTGCTTATAGCTAAAATATTATGATGCCTCGGCTATATAAATATATATGTATGTATATATATATATATATATTTATATTGTTATCATTATTGTTATTATCATATTATTTTTTCATTAGCGCATATATATACCATTCACAACACAGAGTGCATAGTACGAAGCCGAATTGAATCTATTCACCCCTATAAGATTATACTGTAGGGAAGAACAGATCATAAAGCTTCAATGTAACAACGCACAACCAATATTTATACAACCTGCGTGCACCAAATTGCTTCTTGTCAGATTCTTATATTGACAAAAGCAATATTTAACTTATATAATTGTTTTAAGTAGAATCATTAAGGTATTATGTTTCTTACGTTATGAGCTTTACTAGTAACACTGAACAATGAAAGACTAATACACGAGAATCAATTTCCACAACCATTTCCATATTCATTACTTAAGGTGCCCTAACCAAAATAATTAACAAAATATAATAAAAGTAAATGAATATATTGGTTTCTTTCCTGAGAAACATTTCATCCAAAAAATTCAAAATTAATGTAAAAATAAACGTGTTTTGTTTTTTTTTATTTTTTCCTAAGGAAAGCCTCAACACTAAGCACTCGCTATTACAATCTTGATAATGTATTTTACATGACAAATTCTGATATGATACTACGTGTAAATTGTGGAAAATAACTATATATTTGTTTGTACAGGAAGAACTTTTATCAAAACCATCAACCTTTATTGATTGACTAAGTTAAATTTTGTATGCAATTTGAGACGATATTTAAAAATGAATATCTGGAAAAGATCTGTTTTAACGATCGATTATCAAACTTGATTCTATCAAAGGTGATATCCAAAATATTTTAACTTATTCTACTCTTGTTCTATATTTACCACTAATCTAAATGGAATGAATTTAACCAAATCCGTGATGATTATGAATAATTTTTATGTGCTGAATATTATGAAAATTCAATAAATATTTGTATTTTTTTATTTTTCTAGAAAATTTACGTACGGAAACTTATTGTTCATGAAATTGTGCTATTTCATATTTAGTTTCGATGAAATCTGATTTCATAGCTTTTTATAATTCAATAGCAGTGAATATTGCATTTGTTATTAAGGTAGTGCAAAAGCATATTGAAGCATTAGACACATTTGAATGATTACATGCAAAGGTTAAAAATGAAGAATATAATATTACTAGAAATAACATTCAACAGAGTAGAATTAGTTTTATAATTAGAATACTATGGTTTGTACACTCTCTGATTCACAGGATTTTTCCAGAAAGAGCATGTGGTGCATTGACTTCTATTACATTAATTTCTTTGGAAGAAAGCATTACCAAAATATTTTCTAAAAAAATAAGTGCATTCTTATAACAATAAATAAAAAAACAATAATTTTTTATAAAGACACAAAAAAGGAACTTTTTTACCAACGACTTCTGCACACCTTAAAACGGCAGTAAGCAAGCCTTTATCATACCTCGTGTTTGACAAAATCTGATGATGTATGTTATTGGCAAAAGTCTTATTTTCTGCATGATATTGTCCGTTAAAATCTCATTTCTGTTCAATAATAATGATTAAAAATAATTGCGTAAAAAACATGTGTTCATGCAGAACCTAAGACAAATATTTGCCGCTTAATAATAATTTATGATTTCAGTTTCTTCAAAATTTTGTCTTTTGTTCTTAGAATTACAGTCTTACTAAGAATATTCTTTTTTCCGCTTACAGGAGTTCTTGACTTTAAGCTCGATAACTGAGCAACAACATCGAATTTTAATTGTTAGAACATCCTGGTAAATATTCTCAAAAATGTGCTACTCGATTTCACAAAACCTAGCAGAGTCTTACATATGCTTTGAACACTTTACATTGTAAGTGAAAAATTTATTTCCTTAGAATATTCGGAATGTATGATGCATTTCTCAATTTTCTGTCTATAAACATAAATTTCCATTTTCGCGATGATTATAATCTTCATCGCCTCTGATTCTACGCATTGCGATACTTGGCGGATTTGAGGCCTCTTGTAATTCCAGTTACTTACGTTTAAGGTGACACATAAATGTGTGCTCAAGCCACTTGTTCATAAAAATTAGCCACAGAAATCTAAATAGTTAATTGCTAAAGTCGCATGGGTTGCACAACGCTATTATTGTTTAAGCGTGTAGTGGTCTGGTTATTGAAATTTTCATCTTGTGGAATGTGTTCTGTTCTTTCGTCGAAAAATCCTGGATTCAGAATGATATTAGGTACAAGTTCAATCACTTCCTGCTCCTCCAGCTGCGCTGCAATTTGGGAACGGAGATTAATTTTCATTGGCCTGGGCCACGAGTTATATTAGCTTCTACCCTCTCCCTTTACCAGTGTTTGCTGGGCCATGGATATTTTAGAATAATTAACAAATTATATTAACAATCAAATATTCTACGTTTAATTTAAAATTTATATATACAATAAACCAATGAAGACATATTAAGATTTCTTTCACTTGTTAAATGTATTGCTTACCCAGCAAATATATTTGTGCTAACTTTGACCTAAATTTTATACAGTCAAAAATGTACTAATAGCACATAATATTATCTAGGCCATAATGCTCTATATTACTATCACAATACTTTCTATTCATGACACTAATCATTCTGCATAACAAATTTTATACAAACCACCAAAGTTTATTAATTTAAAACAAAGTCAGATGAAAAAGTAAAATAAAAATTTCTTTGTATAGACAGAGTAAGTTTGGTGGTTGATAAAGTTCATTCATAAGTTATAGGTTTCATTCCTATAAGGAGTAAGAAAGGTGCTACTGACAGGCAAACTGTATAGAAAGATACAAATATGTTACAGATTATTTTAGTGCCTTATGTTGTAAAGTGTTTTGTGCAAAAGTTATAAAAGTGTTATTGTTAAATCGGTATTAATAAGATTTATTAAATGCTAGTAAATTTTAAAAGTTAAACGCTAGAAAATTCGTTAAATGCTAATTTGCAGAGCGCTTGCAGTAGGGAAATATTAGTGAAAGATAATTGGCACTGTATTAGAATAGCACTAAGTTGATTGAAAGGAAAATAGCTGACGTAAAGAAAGCTAGAGATCAGGGCCATAGATAAGTTAAGTGGTTAGTGATGCTATCGTTTCTGCTGCAGATTTTGTCCTCTAGATAATTATGTTATATTTTTCAAACTTAAACGCTCTAGCATATTTTACTTCAATTTATTTGCATAGGGAAGAAATAAGTTTCATCAGCAGAAATAAATAGCATGAAAGAGAAAGAGTAGAAGCAAAAGCTTTTAGATAAAGTTACCAGGAAATGCTTACAGGGTACTTTGCACTCACGATAGAGGAGGTAACAAGTACCTATACCAAGAATCATAAGTGTACCCATAACTATGCCTACTGCTGCCACCCAGACACGAGTGTCAAAATTTTCTACACCTGCTAAGAGATGTCTTGCAAGTTCTGAAATTGTCAATCATAATTAATAAGCTAGTGTTTAATTTATATAAATATTAATTTGTTTACATGCAGGATCATATAATGTTATTAAATTTGAATTATATACCTAATTCTTCAATACTGTGATGAGTATGACCTTCAACTTCAACAATTTCTCCTTTTCCCAGTTGATTTGTTGCCCAGACACGAAATGAATAAGTAGTGTTTGGCACCAAGTGATACACATCAATTTGCCTCTGTAAAATTATCAGTTTCAATAGCAATAAAATAGTGGTAGTATAAAAATGATTAAAAGAAAAACTATTTACAGAATTTGGAGGAATGTGCGTTGGAACAATAGGCTTCCAGTCTTCTGGTTCTTCACCTGCATTCGGTTTAAGACGATATTCGGCAGTGAAATCTATGATAGGATAACCACCTGTGTCAGCTACTTCCCAAAGAATATTTGCCAATATTGTTGATGGTTTGACCCATACATTGTGTAAAGCTGGAGGAGGAGCTGAAAATATAATAAAAATAAAATATTTTTTGATGTGCAATTGCTTGAAAATTATATGTAAATTATATGTAAATTTAAGTAACTTACTTTTAACTTGTACATTGATTCTAGTTTTGACAGCATCATGATCATCATCTAAGGTGCATGAATAATTCCCAGCATCATCCGCACTAACATTAATAAGTTGTAAAGCTCCATTAGGCTCAACTTTTAGTCTTTCAATTTGTCCATCTTCCCGTCCCTCCCTTATCCACATCACTCCAACAGATTCTCCTGCCTGTGGCAGTGCATCTTCTTCTGCACATGCTAATGTCAAGTTCTGACCTATATCTACAGCCACAGATCTTACTGGCACTAAAGTTGTTGCTTTGTGCCATGCTAAACATTATAAAACATTATTATTAAATTACAAAGTTAATGACATTGTATTGTATTTATTGTAAGAATGATTTTATGTAAAATTACATATTCCTTTGAATAAAAAAAGATACAAAGATGTAATTAATTAATTTGAATTATTACAAGAAGTTAATTACAATGAAACAAGAAGATATAAGACATAAAAGTACACATATATATATATATTTATTTATTTATTTATTAATAAGATTTGCAAAATTAGGATATATCAAATTTAAATAATTTGCATGTAATATTATGATCGACAATTCCTCTTTTTCTAAAAGAAAAAAAACACTTT
>NIPQ01092964.1:0-15321 GCA_002806875.1 Lepidotrigona ventralis hoosana
GAACGAGATGAATGGCAGAGAAATGTTCTGGAACGAGTGAACAAAAAAAAAAAAAAGAGGATACGCGGACCGAGCGAGAATGGTCCGATTTACCGTTGTAAATTAAAGATGAATATATAATAATGGTGTAAAGATTACCAAAAAAAGGAACCAAAAACAAAACAAAACAAAACAAAAAAAAAAAGTAATAAAAAAAGACAGAACTGGAACAAAGGAGACAAAACGAGTTTAGAGGAGAAGAAAAGAAGAAAAAAGAAAAAAAAAGCGATACACATAAGTAGCATTTTTTAATGACTTTGTGATAATGATGTTGTATCGTACATAGGATTGGATTAGAAGTCGCTTTTTAATAAACGTGTGTATGATAGAGATAAGCGTGACGATGGAAGAGGGATTTCAAAGAGGTGAAGAGAAAATCGTGATGGCAAGCAGCGAAGCAAACGGAGAAATTTTCTTCATCGCAGCGAGACGACACACTTCACTAGCTAGCGTGCACGCGGTCATTCCTATTTTCTTTCTTTTTTTTTTTTCTTTCTCTGCTACCCTCTTTGTCGCCCGTACCGAGAAGGTACCCACTTGGCAGTTCATATTTTTAACTATGATTCTATCCGCTGTGTAGATGAAATACATACGTACACCAACAGATAGAAGGAGTAAAACAAATTGTACGTGTGAATATACAAAACGATGAGAAGAGAAAAGAAGAAAATTGGGAAAAACACTTGGAGAGAAATAATTTACGATCGTCGACGTGCGGCGATCATGTCGCGTGATTGTAGAAGAATTAATCTTGAGTCAGTAACCATATTTTGTTACATTAAATTAACGACAAATGTAAATGTAAATTTTACGAGGAAAATATGAGAGAAGAAAAACCTTTGTACTGTTGTTAGTTTTGTCTTTTGTCTGCGTAGTGTTTAAGTTTTTAGAAACGACGTAGAAAGCGAATTAGGATATATATATACATATATATACATATATATATATATATATATATATATATATATATATATGCACGTATTCTGTTAAGAATATTATAAGTTTTAAACGATCCTCAAAGGTTCAGAATTTCAATACGAAGATACGTCGTTACTGATGCAAGATTAACTCATCGTGTCGGCGTCATTGTAAGGTACTTAATTTTTATCGTTTAGCTTGAAGAAGCAATGCGATGCCTGCGTAGAAAAGCAGAAAAGAGAAAAACAAGATACTGACGAAGAAGAGCGTCCAGAATTGATAGCTGGTCATTTTAACAGAGAGAAGTCTAATTCAGTCTGTATGTTCCTGTTAATTTCCTTTATCACCGGTCGTCGATCCATCAAAGGCTTTAACGTCTGCAACGTCGTTGCGTCTGTAGTGTCGCTTCATTATTTAAAAATTTAAAAAAAAAAGAAAAGAAAAGAAAAGAAAGAAAGAAAGAAAAGAAAAGAAAAGAAAAGAAAAGAAAGTCATGACACGAGGATTGATGACATCGTAAGCTCTCCTTCTGGACGGTAAAATATATCCAAAAGCATAAGGAGAAGAACGATGTAACGGAGGGAAACTTCGTCTTCGACTTTAACAGAGAAATATCAGAATCCAGATGTTGTTCAAGTTGTGTTTCGAATCGCTCGACTTGGATTGAATCCGATCGCTTGTTTTTAGACGAAGTCTGGATGAGTTTTATACAAGCTTCGTGAGAATCATATCGGCAAGACAGAATCACCAAAGGTGTCAAGTAAAATTATTTTTTTATAACGAACTACCGAATGACCTTGATCGAATAAATAACGACCGATTCTAGAATCGGAAAGAAGAATTGTTAAAAGTTAGTAATCAACATAGGATCGCAGATTAGAGTAACGTAATTAATTATTAATCGCGTGGATTTGTCTTGTGGGTATGATTTTAAAAAAAAAAGAAAAAAAAATAGAATTCATCCCTTGCACGTATCGAAGAATTGAAAATCGGTTGAAAATCGGGAGGTGGATGGGTGATCATGACTGGCTCGTTTTCTTATCACTCGTCTATCCACTGATCGGCCTTTCCATCATCTCCTCCATTTTCGCTTCTTTTTCTCATTGTCAAATGGCTAGAAATTCATTTTCAGAGTAGAAAATTCAAAAGTTTTCTTCTTACAAATGTAATGAGTTCGAGCATCGTTTAACGACGCTGTTAACACGATTTACGTGCACGCGTCAAACCAAATGAACGGAGCAACGAATATCTACCTATCTGCAGATTTGTAGAAAACTAGCACGCAAAATGATCCGTCACAAACAGAGAACAGTTAGACAATACAGATAATGAACGAAAATTACATTTCATTTTTATTGACGTTTAGAAGCCGATCGATGAGTTCGCCTAATTTAGCAAAAATTTAATAACACTAGGACATAATTCCTAAAAATATCATTCTGAAAACTGTGCATAAAGCTACGTGTTTCTCTGCCAGTTTCAGATTGAACTTGCAAATCTTCAGATTGGATGATGAATAAATTTTATTTCTTCGCGAGAAAAAAAAAAATCATTCTCCTGCCTGTTTGTACGGTTTGTGGTGAAAAGTTTTCGATGGATCATGTTGATCGTGAGGCGTAGATGTTCGTTGCGTTATATTCCGTGCCAATTACCAAAGACGTTTCTTTAATTAATCGATGTACTTACGCACCGTGTTAACGACTAACTCTTTCTCTCATACACGCATGCACGTTCAGCCGATATGCATAAATATTATAACGATTAATTAATTAATTTTCCGCGTGAAGTTACCGCGTCCTCTCAAGTTTTTTTTTTTTTTTTTTTTTGGGGGGNNNNATTAATATATCACCATATTTTTTTTTCTTTTTCTTTTTATTTTTTTTTTTTCTTTTTCTTTTACACTTCATCATTCGCCAGATTCTCCCCAGCACTTACGTTTTTATTTCGTTGTTAAACAAAGCATGAAAAGAGAAAAGTCCAGAATAATACGTTGATTACGAGTATAATGATTGTTAATATTGCTATACAACACTTTATCAATATTATTATCGTTATCCTCATTATTATTATTATTATTATTATTATTATTATTATTATTATTATTATTATTATTATTATTATTATTATTACTATTATTATTATTATTATTATTACAATTATTATTATTGATAGAATCATTTAGAATTTACCTCTGTCGCCTTGTTGATTGAGATCATTAATGTTATACTATGACGTGATTATTACTATAGAAATAATTCTTGGTGGTATCGTTTATTGTAAAACTTTATTCTTATCATTACTATTATGATTATTACTTTTATATGTTATTACTATTATTTATAGGAATGGTGTTTACAATTATTATTATTATTATTATTACTACTACTATTGCTATTATTATTATTATTATTATTATTATTATTATTATTATTATTATTATTATTATTATTATTAGAATCTTTGTTTGTTAGAGGATTATTGTGACATCAAGCAGGTCGTTTCGATCGCGGTGCAATAAAACACATTTGTATCGATTTTTACAAAAGCTTCTCGAGAGAGAATGAAACGAACGAAGGATCACTCATGAAACCATGGTACTTAAATGAATCGTACATTTTTTTGTTTCGTAGAAATCTATATTTATTTTTCAATGTTGAACATTTTTTTGTACATTTTTTTTTCTGTGATTTTGTTCCCTTCAAAGATGAATTTCACATAGTGTTCGGTAGAACATTGTAGATCTAAATGTAAATTTATACGAGGGCCACTCAGAAATCAAGCTGATCCACTTTCTTGAATAATTCCTAATTTTAACGTAATTTGTGTAATATAACGTTTAGCGTATTAAACCTTTTAAAAACCAAATGATTACCTCCGGAAGTCGAGGAGGTTTGATTATGGGACGGCTGTTGTATAAATTCCAGCTGAAGTGAGTGACCTAGCTTCGTTTTGCATCATTTGTCACTATCTTGATTGCTGTCAGTGGCGTTGCAATTGGCTAATTATTATCGTTACATTATTATGTATTATCTTTCTTTTTTCTCTCTGTTTTTTTTTCTTTCTTTCTTTCTTTGTTTCAAGTAGCAAAAATCCGTAACAATTGTCGCTGCAAATGTTAACAGAATATATAGTATTTTATTTTGCTGTTTCTTCCACCCGTGCAACATGTTCTCTTTTTTTCTTTTTTCCTTCCTTTTTTTTTTTTTTATTTGGCTCTGTTGTAGCTATTAATTATCACTATTTTTATTTCGTAACAATCTAGAGTTGTGCGTCTAGCCGCGTTCGTTTTTTCCTTGGTGTATGATTCGTTGAAGAAAGTGCAGCACGCTGGCATGCGTTACGGACAGACCCGAATGACGATCATGTGAAAAGTTATTATTAAATTAAACGAAAGATATGAACGTTGAAAGAAAGAAATACCAGGACGAAAACGATCGTGAATATAAATCAAAGAGCAACCAAATTTTTCCGCCAAAACCGCAGACTAATGCATAGTAAAGCCCTTCTTTTTTTATCCTTGCGCACTATGGAGTCTCAACACCCGCGTGTATCATGTGTACGTGTGTGTGTGCGTGTAATGCAATCAATCACACACACACACATATATATATATATATATGTGTGTGCACACGTATATCATGTCTGGGCATTACGTGTGTTTCTTTTATGTATGTGCGTATAGAGATACATGTACAAATAATCACTGTATATTTTTACGTGCGCTATAATCGTTCTTATTGAACGTAATCATCCGCGTCACCCATCGTTATGTTTGAAATGCAGAAAACAAATTCTACGTATTTTTTTTTTCTTTGTTTTCCGTTCAATTTTTGTTTCTATATCTATATGTATATATTATATATATTTATATATATATATATATATATATATATATTATATACTTGTTCTTTCTCTGTTTTCTTTTTCTTTCGCTGTTTCTTCTTAATTGTTAACGTACCAATGATGTTTTCCGACTATATCATGTTCGATCGGCGAAACAAAGGAAAAGCAAACGTCGCCGATCTTAAGTATGTTCTTTCTTTTTCTTTTTTTTTTTTCTTTTTTTTTGCCGTTTATTCTTCTCTTGGGAGATCAGCATGTGGCATATGTTGGAGTAACAATACATTGTATTTATTTTGTTGGTTTAATTTCGTTCTTTGCTTTTACTGCCGTCCATCACACCCATGTTCCTCGATATTCCCATCTGACATCGTCACTATCTTGCCGATGATACTTTGTAAGACACTTTTTTCAGTTCTAGCTCTTACAATTGTAAAAAAAAAAAAAAAAAAAAAAAAAAAAAAAAAAAAAAAAAAAAATGNGCGAAAAATTATTCGTTCAGGCAACGACACATATATCGTCGATAGAAGACAGAACTCGTTGTGTTATCTTCGTCAGATGCATAAACTACAAACGAAACGAAAGCTGTACGATCAGATTTCGGCTGAACGCGTCGATCATTATTCATCCCTTCGCTGTACGAACTGTGAGTGTCGAGGTGTAAGTGCATAGTTGATTGAAGCAAATGAATAACGTTGATCTTTGTAACGAAAATATACGAATCGTCGCTCAAGGAGATGGACGCTCAAGGTAGGAATTGAAAAGCACTCGTTTCAATCTACTCGAAAATGAGAAAAACCGAGAATCGTTCGTATTAGCTTGCCCGTGATCACGGTAGAAAGATTTACGTTTAGTTCAAGCTTTCAACGACTGACCAGTCGAGTCGATCCTTCGCTCGTGACTTTTCATTCAGCAACTGGGAATAGAATGTATATATATTTTAGGTGATTCGATTCTTCTGAAATTCCCCACGTGGCGTTCGCGTGAATTCGTCTCTCTTTCAAACGACGCGCAGTTAATGAACAGAGGAAGAGAGGCGAACGAACGTGAAACGAAGGGAAGAAAATGGCGGTGGTGGGAGCCACCGAGCCACCGCGAAAACGATTTTTATACATTGTATAAATTTTGTACATAGTCGCGCGTAGCGATGCAGCAACGCAAGTAAATAGTAACTTTGATAACTACTCTTCATGAATGTTCATTGTGTTCGGCCTAATTAATTCGCTCTTCGCTAAGACGAGAATGTATATCCGCCCTTTTGAACCCTTTACTTAAAACCTAATGAAAGCAGAACCGTAGAGGAGGTGAGAAGGCGAGGAAATTGGTCTGAAATAATTCAAATCACTTGCCGATACCGAGATGTACGCCGGGCGAATATTTGTCGCGTCATTTTCAAATTTCCAACCAGCCGCAAGCTCGCGATGAGAAGGCAGAATTCTCTTCGCCAGAAGAAGAGAAACGAATTGAGAAAGTTCGATTGATTTTCTTTCGTGATTCAAACGACGAAAATTCGACGATTAACGACGATTCGCGTGTGTTAATTTAGAACCGTGTCCCCTAAGCGCTGATTCCAGATTAATTGAACTAAAAACAAAGATGGCGCAAGCGACAGGGTGATATTCGACATTCAAATGACGCGATAGATACTTCCAATCCATGATAAACATAAACTATCACCGGTGAAAGGACACGCAAAAGAAGAAAACAAAAAGAGAAAAAAAAAAAAAAAACGGTTATATATGTACAATATATATACAGAGAATAAGACTTTTAAAAAAAACGTACAAAGCGATCGAAGAGACGGTGGGCAATATTTTCGAATGAAAAGAACGCCAGTAGGAAGGCCAAAGGGGCGCTTGTGGATAAAAAAAAAAAAAGAAAAAAAAGAAAATGGTCTAAGATATACGTTTTTTGTCATATCGTTCAAAAATTAGATCACCACCGAAATACGGGACGATCTTATATAAAATTCGTTAATGTAAATTCGAGAACACGAAGAGGGAGGAAAGTGTATAATCTATAGAGTGAAATTTTTTAGAAGTTTATATACGGTGTGTCGCGAAAGCAAACGACTGCAAACTTTGATAAGTTTAATTGATATCCTTCGCGATAGGCGCGTAGAAGCTAAGTACGAGTACATTTTGCCATATTTTATTACACTGAACTAATATTCACGTACAGTTTGTCACACAGTGTGTCATGCACTCTGTACAATTTGCGTGATATTTTCGATATTGTATTTGTTTACGGTAGTACCGCATCCTTGCACTATCGTCGAAAACGAGCGTAAATCTTTTGATAACATTTACAATCTCGCGTCGAGATCTTTCGATTAACGACTTTTGTATTATTTTGTAAATATCTGACAACAGTTCTTTCGTGTGTACATATATATATATATATATATATATATATATATATATATNTTTCATCCAACCATGTCTGTTTGATGATTTTTTTGAATGCTAAATCAGGGAACGATTCATTTTGTTTGCAGGTATCGGAGTGTTCAAAATCCGAAGGACCATCATTGTCTACTTCGCCGGGATCGGACTTTCTGACGTCGCCGGCTCATCGTTCGGTACCCCTCACTTCCCGACATTTCTCAAGAACGTCCTCGAGGGCATCTCAGAACTCGTTGCAGAGCCCAAGCAAGAGTACCGGCTCGTCTCCGCCGAAAACCGGCAGTTCTAACTCCTTGAATAAATTCCACAATCGATTAGTGGACAAACTGAAAAGGTCGATAAAGAAGGCCGATGATACCGCGGAAGATCAACGAAATTTGTCGTGAAACAGTCAAGGGGTTTTGGGCCGGCCACCGATTCCCGGCTCGAAACCGATCGAGATCCGACGTACTTCTGCACCCATTACCACGTCCGCGACGATCTACGAGGGGGTGGCACGATCCTGTCCGGATTCGTCGCCTTCGGCGTGGTAAAGCAAAATGAACAACAATAAAGATGACAACGATATAGCAACAGGATCGGACGAATGAGATGAGAATCGTTTCCCGCGATTTGTTTGCTGATGACGAGCATAATGATCGATTGCTGCATCTAACTATGCTTTGGAGACATAACGCTAACACAAAGCGGAGCGAAAGAAGTTGCGCGGCTTTTTATCTAAAATATCAAGGACCGAGGGCAGTGTCCTTTGAAAGAAAAATCGAACTAAGATTGAACAGAACACGGCCCTAGAATTGAAGATGATCGCAATCAATGGCTGACATTCTACCAGCTAAATCTCCGTATCTTTGTAGGTTACAACGCTCTCTTTTACGTTTCCTCTACAATCCGACCAGTGAACTCGCGAGATATACATAATTATTTCGATCCCTTACATTTTTCTCATTGGATTGAAAGTACTGAGAAACGGGTTACGACTGCCGCGAGCTTACATTTCTATTCCTCTTTACAAATACGCATTGATTTTATGGAGTATCGGAATTATTCGCGAGGATCGACATGTGCTCCTCCTCACTGTGACAGACTGTTTAGAATGACCAATAAAACGAAACAGAGAAAGAGAAAGAAGCAGATTGAGCGAGATAGAGAGAGAGAGAGAGAGGGAGAGGGAGGGAGGGAGAGGGAGAGGAGAATAAGATATGGAGAAGATAATAAAGCACTTGGCAAACGAATAGAACCGAGCCATCCCTTTTTATACGGAAGCTTTTTTTAATAAGCATGCTGAGAGCAAAAAGGATAAGCAGCGGGAACGAGCAGCAAGAAGAATCCAGCGAAAGAGGTACATAATCACAATGGAATTCGTCGTTATCGACATTGGCGCGTACGTCGGACTGCGTTTATTTCGCATTCTTTTCGCGTTCATTTCGTACGCAAGGTTTACGGCCAGTCGGTGATCGGTGTAGAATCCGGGATCGGTCCAGACCTAAAACCTAGTTCCTTTATCGTACATATATTATTGCGCGCATAAAATCTCTGAAACAAGCGCTTAAACATTAGAAAGAAACCTTCGTTTCTTATTATTTTAAAATTTTTTAACATTTGATTACTAAAATAATCAAAATTGTTTCGCACTCTGTTCCTTTTTTCTATATGTGTGTATATATATATATATTTCTTTCTCTCTCTCTCTCTCCCCCCATTTTTTTCTCTTAGAGACGTAGCGCAACTAGCAACGAAGTTCCATTTCGTTTGAGTTTCTTCGTAGTGAAACGTTACTTATATAAGATTCTTATCTTCCTTTTATATCCTTCGTTTAATGTTTGGCCAATCAAATTGTAACTGTGGTAAATATGTTTTTAAAATATTAGGACAAGCAGAAAAATGGAGTGACTAAGCGAGGCGTAACTCGTGTCGAAGTCAAAGGAGTTCCTGTAAAGGTTCTCGCATACGACAACCGGGAACGCTTGTATTCATCGTTAAGATTACTCGCTGTCTCCAAAGGGAATATACATGCGTATGCGCAAAAAAAGAAAAAAAAAAAGAAAAACTGCGAAGGGGTATACATGCCAAGGCGTAAAATGCGCATTACGTATACGTATAATATATAGGTGAGCTAGTAAAAGAACGGAGCCTAAGAAAAGACTTACTTATTTCAATCGTAATATTCTTCGAGCGACCTGTACTTATACGCGTAAATATTTATTTGAAGTTTTCGTTGAACTTTGTCTCGTGTAAAATTAAAAGAACGCGCGAGCAAATATTTTGTCTTTGAAACGATACTCTTTTTTCTTTCTTTCTTTCACTTTTCATCACCTTTTTTATGCTCTCGTGTGATTTGAAAATTTCCCTCGAATTAATTCATATTCCTTACGGTATCGTTTCGAAATAAATTTATTTGCAATGGATACGAGACGTTTCTCTCCTAGATTGTATCGCGAAAGGAATATATATGTATTTTCTTTTTTTGTTTCAAACAATCCTCGTAGTTTGTATCGAAGTGTATTATAGCGGTTTCCCTCTATCCTGCGCCGAGATACTAGATTTTGCTGTTTCGATTAATCGTTACGAAGCGTTTGTTAAATTTTTTTATAGTATGTATGATAATTAGTTCCGCCGAGATAAGCAATCTGTTAATCTATTATACGTTGAGTAATCTTTTTGACAAATAGCCCTGATAGAAAAACGAAAATGTCCTCGGGAACTGGACGCAGAACGACGTCTTTCGAAGACATCGAAATCATAGAGAGCACCTTACGTGCACTTCTCTACAAAGTAAAACATTAACGTTTCTCTGCCCTTTCCTCTTCTTCCTTCTCTTTTGTTAAATATTTTTACACGCGACAAAGAAGTATATTCAAAGCCAAGGAAAAGTATGATTCGATCGTCCTACTTTTCCCAAGGATAGAATTTTCTTCGATGATACAATTCGATTGATTATACAGCAAAGTATCGATTCGTTTTAATTCAAACAGTATTAAATGCGCATAAGATAAGTAGCTCGTATTTTAAAGAAAGTAATAGCACAGTGACATCGTCTGCGTCCATTCGTTACCGTAGTTTTTTTCAATTCTCTCAAATAAGACGATTACGCGCTTTCCTTATCGTTCTGCGAAATTTCGAAGTGGGAGCAATTATACGATACCGCGTGTAACTCTGTGATACCGTAAGCTATAAGGTAGAATTATTTTGCAACGATCATATATAAATAAAAAGAAAAAAAAAAGAAAAAAATAAAAAATCGAGGAAGAAGTTGAGAAAATGTTATTAATATTACGGTGAAAATTCGCACGAACGTTTCGATTTTCCGTCAGTCAATGCGCGTCCTTTGGTAACGAGAGCGACAAATTCTTTCTTCGTTCAATAGTGACGTTGTTGATAAAAGCCAACAGATCGCCAAACGATTTTTCTTTCATTTTTCATCCAACACCGGATTAGTTTCTGTTCTAAAAAGGATAACGAATTCGAGTTCAAACTTCAAATTCTAAGATATTCCAAACAATTATGAAAATTGATTCGAAAGATTTCTACATCTAATAACCGTTCACTTTCCAAGATTTGTTTGCCCTATGCTTTTTCTTCTTTTCCTTCTTAGGCTTCTTTTTGTTTTGTTTCAAGCGAATACGAACGAGGAAAGGAGAAAAGAATGAAGAAAAAGACCAGATCAAATAAGAATGAGAGGACTAATTCGCAAAAATTGCCGTTATATGTAAGACTGCTTTAGAAAACAGAAAACGAAAAAAAAGAAAAAAAAATAGAATTACCGAACGAATGTTAAAATGTGGTGCTTATCGGGATGTTGGAACGGGCGAAGGTTCGTGAATTTTTTGCGAACCTTGGCGAAATTTTGCTCCAATATCTTGTTGATTGATTCGTACTGACTAGAAACAATGGTGTTATTAGAGTTTTAGAGATTGATGAGATAATACGATTTATTTATTACGGCGGCCTCGGACCGCGGAGTAAACGTGGATTGGGAGCTTCGACGTTCTCTCTTTTTATATATGTATTGTAATATTTTCCCACGTTGATTAAAAACATCTAGACGATATTCGTTACTTTTCAATTTAATTCACGAAACACACTTAGTCGTACATATCTTATAGTTTATCTCGTTTCAGCTCGATCCACTTTCATTCTACGGTCACAATGTTCGCGCAACTATAAAGCTATATAAATATATATAAATATATTTATATATATTTGAATATGTACATACGTATACATTTGTACACACACACGCGCTCGCACATGCGTGTTTGTATGTGTGCATATATATATACATACATTATTCGACTTAACTATTTTTTGTATAACTATTGCAACTACGTTATGGTTATTCGTTATACCTCACTCGGGATATTTTGAGCTGATTTTTACCGCGTGGTTGAGGAGATAAAAATTACGAGGGATTGGTAAAAAAAAGTCACGAACGTTTTCATGTGAAAGTACAGTTGATTTTTCGTTCATTTGATAATAAGTATTATAAACAAATTTTTGTCACGTTTACAAGCATGCGTGTTGTTAAGCTTTATATACGTTATTTCATATTTCTGAACTGGCCTGAACAACGCCTTCGTATTGTAAGTAAGATATGCTCTTCACTTTATATTTTTGCAGTATAAAACCATTTACATGATCATTGTATTTAAACAATATTACTTGTCAATTTATTATTCGTAGTATCATTAATCGCCCAAAGACTTTCTCCTCAACCATGACGATTGAATGTCACTGCCAAAATCCCCAGGATCGCATAAAAATGTAGCATCTATATTACATGAATGATAGACTTAACGAACGGCTGTTGGTTTCTCTTCGATAACCTGTTCGTTTAATGCCACCACAAATCTCTATTATTCTTCTATTATTTTTTTTTTTAATTTTATGCTGTATATTTATCTTTCCCTTTTTTTTTATTTTTTTTTATTTTTTACAAATAGCAGCTTTTGATATTGAGAACCCGTGACACTCGCTCTTCTCCATCGTTGAAACTTCGTCGAGAATGAAATGCTGGTTAAATCGTCAAGTTCTTGATTTTCATTTTTCCAAAGTTTAAATAAACATCACAAGAAGAAGAAGAAAAACATGAGAATATACAATACGAAGCGAATGTTGAAAATCTTTTTTTTCTTTTTTTTTTTTCTGTTACCGATCTTTTTCTTTCTTGTCCTGTTTCTTGAGCGTGTATCATGCACATGGATATAATACAAAATAAAGAAGAAAGCGAGACGACGGGTGCACATTCCATGAATATAATTATACATGTATAAAATAACGAATCCGTTAGTGTTTGTTAAGATGTTCAAGTAAAATATTACAAGCGAAATGGATAATAAGTCTAAAGTTTGAAAGCTTACAATAGACTCGGTTCATCATTATCATATATCGTGATTTTTATGTCATGTTCAATAAATGAATTTTAAAGTATCATTCGAGTATTTTTTTTAAAAGTTTCCCTTTTTTTAAGATGAATCTATAACGATTAAAGCAATGCCTTGGAGTGTTTGCATCACTTTTCGTAATGATTCAGCCAATAATTCTAACATAACATCAATTTATTGCTTGATCTGACGATGACAGATGCAAGATAGTATTTAATATTCAAGTTACGAAGAAGAAGCCGTTCATGACTCATGATTATGTAGAATTCTTTAAGTATGATTAATATTATCGATGAGGATAATAAAGATCGGTGAAAACACTTGTATCGAATGTTTCAAAAATACGAAGAACATAAATGTAATCTAAAAGATAAATTGCTAATACTTCGAATTGTACCTGTTGAATTTTCCATTAAAAAATTTTATCTCCGAACGATTCCGAGTAACGAAACAAAGTAAATTTTAGAAGAAAAAGATAATTAATTCAAGCAAAAATTTGAGGTATAGAATTGTCAATGTAATTTCTCTTATTGGAGGTAGAAAATATGTACAAGCTATAATATATATAATAAATCGTTCGTCATTTTAAATCATCTCAAACAATATAATTGGAAAAGATGGATATATGTGATATTTATATGTAACGTAAAAAAAACGAAAAAACTATATTATTCACCGAGTATTTCTATTTGAAAAAGTTGTTTTTTAACAATTTTAAAATTTTCAAAATTAGATTAAAAATAGAGTAACGAATCCAAATTTCGTCTCCTGTAGAATTCATGACGACGCTAATGAGCTGACAGCAAAAGTCAGATGAATTCGCGATTTTCAGAATCTGTTATTACAACGCTTTGTTTCGTCACTGTATTCTTTCTTATTACATATTTCTGTTTATATATATAGTATATTGCTTCTATTTAAAGTGGCGACTTCGTTCTACTTGAAAAAATGTGATTACTTAATTCCGAAGATGTTAAAAATATATATTTCCTATATTTGTAAGCATTATGAAACAAGGAATCAAAAGAAAACAATGTTTTTTCGCCTTAGAAATCTACACATATTAAAAAATAGATTAAGGAGTGGGAAACTCTTCTATGCTTGCCAATAGCTAAAACTAGAAATCAAACATTGATAAGTAATTCGCGGTCCATCAAATAACAGAAGTATAACAATTTTAGTTAAAGGCAATATATCACTTTCAATATAATCATACCGTGTCTATTATTCCTTCCTATTTCCTTTTCTTTTTTTTAATTAATATTTGTATATATATATATATATATATATATATATATATATATATATATATATATATTAAAAGTATTGTTAACAAAAAAATGTAAATAAAAAAGCGTTTTATTATTACATACATGTGTATATTTATGTGAAAAATATGATAAGTTCTACTCTTTATAAATTAAAATTTCTTTTATTACATATTTTAGTATTTAAGCTTTTGTACTCGACTGCTCTCTGCAAGGAGACATCATACTTAAATTTAGCTAACGCTTAAGGTAAAATTATAAAATTTTTTATAATTGTTGATAATTATGATGAATGTAAATATGGTGTTGTATGATATAATATAATATAACGACGTAAGAAGGAATAATAAAATTTCGAAAGAAGAAATTCTTCACAGACAGAGGCAGTCGTGAGTCAGCTGACATTCATTATCATCGAATACACTCATCGAATCATTATTCGAATAATTCGGGATGATTTACGTAAATTAAACTTCTTATTGCTTGTTATGAAAGTTTATAAAACGGCGAAGGAAATTTTTCAGAAAAATGAAATTATGTATCGTTAACTTTTACTATACTTGGTGATTGCTTTAAATGAAGTCGTACATTATAGAAATATACATCAACAAAATTTTATGCTAAATATTTAAACAGAATGATTATCTTCAATGTTATATCATCTCATTTGAAGTGTTACTTCGCTCACTATTTCGTAAATAAATCGCTGGTAAATGATACAGAAAATTCCTGTTCCGATGGCAAAGAATTAAGAATATTATGCTGAGTTCACACCGAACAAAACTGCAGTTTGCAAGTTGCTCGCTAGGAATTGCATATCATCACTGCACTGTTGTTGGCGAGCAGCTCGCTGGCAGTTTCAGTCATGTTCGCTTGGTGCTTGCGGCTCTCAATGCGTCCGCGTACGTTTCAAGTTCTTTGATGTACCGTTTACCGTGCAAACACTGTTCGCTATTGCGAGCGAGCTCGCTGTAACTTGATCGCAGTTCGCTAGAGCCTTTACTGCTATTGGCGAACAGTGCCCGAATAATTCGCCAACGAGCGGCATTAGATTCAATTTTGGTCCATATAATTATAAAATAAAGATTACTCATCGCTGAACTAGAAGCATTCCTTCTCTCAAAATCATTTACCACCAATCGTCATTAATTAATCTAACTTGAGCTTTGCTATCTCTATGTCAAGATCGATTAGGAAGCGTTACTTAGTATGAGGTTTTTTTTTTAGAACTAGAAGCATTCCTTCTCTCAAAATCATTTACCACCAATCGTCATTAATTAATCTAACTTGAGCTTTGCTATCTCTATGTCAAGATCGATTAGGAAGCGTTACTTAGTATGAGGTTTTTTTTTTCTTATCCATTCTGTTCCTTCTAACATCATCAAAGCATTTAATAATCTCCGAACTGAGCATTTAGGATGATTTCATGCGTTGTGCACATTTACATATATGCACCATAAACGAAAAAAA
>NIPQ01092965.1:0-26326 GCA_002806875.1 Lepidotrigona ventralis hoosana
TAAAATATGTACAGTCTTCATCAGCAAATACCTAAAACATCAAGATATTATTAACATTACATTGTTCTTCAAATAAACTCAAATAATTAAGATAAAGAACGTATACCTGTTTCTATTAGTTTGATTTGTTAATTTTTATATTAGTATTCTGTTTACATATACATAATAGGATTATTTTTTATTTTGCAACATCTACCGCTCCCAAACCTCGAATTGCTCTTAAACCTCGACTATTTGCACATGTATATTTCTGATCATTAGATTCATTCATTGCAGAAAGATGCTCTAAAATTAATTAAGTCTCATTCATATCTTTAATGAAATATTGAGTGACACAACTATCAAACTATTCTCTGAAACAAAAATAATATCTTTTTGAACTAAATTTTTATTTGTAATTAAAGAAAGATGCTCTAAAATTAATTAAGTCTCATTCATATCTTTAATGAAATATTGAGTGACACAACTATCAAACTATTCTCTGAAACAAAAATAATATCTTTTTGAACTAAATTTTTATTTGTAATTACCATCTTCTACATTTATATTTGATAAAGAATTAACGATATCATTGTCCTCTTCTTTAAAATTTTTACTCAATTGCAACTTATAAAATTTCTGTAAATATTTAGGCAATGGATTAAAATTTCTACTCTCTAAATCTATTGCATACAATAAAAATTGGCGAGATATAAAAGAAAGATTTTCTTTAATCAACATTTGTCTTGCAGTGATCATTAAATCTTCTAATTTTTCCTTATAACTACTATGTAAGTTATTTCCATGTACAATGAGCTGAAAATATAATGTCAAAGTTAAAGTTAAACTATAGTCAAGTACAAAATTAAAATTTAAACTTCAAATATATACTTGTTCTGTAAAAACTTGAATGTCCTCTGGAGAACCTGTTTCTAACAACATTTCCATATAATCCATTAATGCAGATTGTAATGCGAGAAACTTGCATGACGAATGTACAATATAACTTAAATATTTAGAAAATAAGACAACAGCATTATGAAATTGAACTGCATTTTCTTTCCTTAGATCTCTCCTTTCTAAATTTACAGAATTAAAGATGAATTAACAAGTAAATAAATTTCAAATTATAAGCTTCTAATTAAAATATACATAGTAATACCTACTTTCATAATCAATTTGAAATCGTTTCACTAAGTGCTTATATAAACTTACACCTTCAGAATCACATATGTTTTTAATTATAGGATAATTATATACCATTAGTAATTTCATCCCAAAGTCTCTATTATTTAAAGCGTATGAGTAAAGTTTGTCGTGTATCTCTCTGCAATCAGTTAAAATCAATTAAATTCAAAGCAAAAATTAATACAATGTTTATAAAAACTAAACATTTTGCAAAATTACTTCAAGTTTTCCTTATTCACTTTCTCATTAATCAATTTCACAACATCTTCAGTTTTTTGTGCTACATTTTCATTGTTAACAAGATTAATGAGACTAACAAGATTTACATAAATCATATCATCAGAATATAATGATTTTCCTGGTTTTGATAATGAATTTCTATCATTTTGAGCCCAACCACGACCACGGCCAATTGAAACCATTTCTACTTTAAAAAGTTTAACCTATAAAATAAAATATAAATGATAATCTTCTGCAGAAAATACATTGATTATTATAAAAATTGTAAATATGTTTAAAAATATGCATTTCTTTCAACTTACGTATGATATATAGATTTTCCAATATTCTTTTTTATGTATATGTATACAGAAAACATATTATTTTTTTTTTTACATAAAAGCAATTTACGATAACCGTAAAATTAAAGATTTACAAATTCTATATAAATTACCTGTTATAATATATCTCTATAATAAAAATCAATCATAACCTCAACATAACAGATAAATCTAAATATTGATGAAATTGAAATATCATAAACTGAATTTATTTTTAACAAATAAAATCAATAACATTCACTCACCTGAACTGTTAATATATTTCTGAATTTATAAAAATGTAATCGTTCACGCATGCGCATGAAGTTAAATTAAGTTTTGTAACGCTGTAAGAGGTTAAAAGAATGATCAATTTCATTTATAAATATGTTCTAAATATTCATTATTAATAATTAATTTTTGTTTGTAAAAATATAAAAATTTATATCTTAATAGAATTATCATTTCGAAAACAATCTAACATCATAGATTGTGTATCATAGATAATGATTATAAATTAACAATTCTTTATTAAAAAAATTTCAAAAATTTTATTAAAAATTATAAAATTCACATTTCTTAATTATATAATTATAACAATACAACAGGCATTTTTCAATAATATTTTATTTCTACATAAAAATAATAAATAAAACACGACAAAGCAGACTGTCAAACTCAATAACTATACCATTTCTTTATATGTAAATTTCATTTTTTTATTTTATCTAATAAATAATAATAATTTCCATTTATCATAGAAAACAGAAACTATTTGCATTGAAAAGATATTCGTTATAGACATTACTTTCATAACGTGAATTACCCTGTTAATATATTATAGGAACATAACATTTTCAAGAGGCAAAAGAATCAATCAATGAACATACTGAAAACTATGCTTTTTCCTTTTAAGAGGTTCAAAATTCAGAAGATAGTGGCATTAATTAATGGTAAACAGGTGAAAAAAAAGCGTTAAACTGCTCGACGATCATTTAACGCGCATGCGCCATCATGCGTGTATGATCACAGGACGATCGCCAGTCATCAATCGGTGATCTGTCATTCTATCGCTATATGCCTTATTTTTAACTTAATTTTCCATATAACTTGAAAAACATCGAGTTAGTTTTTTTTTTTACATTTGTTATTTGATCGAAAACAAATACGTCAAATCATTGAAAGTGATTGATAATTAACTGAGAAAAAAATAAGGTTATAGCAAAGTGAGTGTGAATACCTATCTGTTCAAAGCTGCAGATCTTGCCATGACGACGGAAGAACAGTTTCAGGCGGCTGTTAATGTGATCAGGAATTTACCAAAGAATGGTAAATTTTCTCAAACATTCAAAATAAATTATGACGTTAATATCATCAGTCGTCAAGTTGTCAAATATTTTTGAGCAATATACTTAATCGTATTCCCATCTCGTATGTTATTTTATTATGCTTCGCGCAAAGCGCTTTACGTGATTAACACGATTTGTTATACGTTATGTTTTGTTTTTTTTTTCTTTTTCAGTTTTTTTTTTTTTTTACTACAAAACTTGTCAAATTGGTCGTTTAATTAACGGCAACTATATTTATGAGATTTGGTTTTTATATAAAAATATTTGTGAAATAATCGTACAAAGTTCATATCTTGATCTCGTAAAATATTTCTGTTTATTCTGTTAAAGTAGAAAACAAAAATATTATTTTTTTGCATTTCTGTAATGTATTCAAATTATTGATAATATGTTATCTGTATATTTTAAATTTGAAAATTATTGAAATATGTTTTTCGCTAATTTTATGCAATTTTAGATATTTGTAATTACATGCAAAATGAAATAGTAAGAATTTTTTATTTTGTATTAACTTACGTTTTGTAATATACGAGTATATATACGATAATATTTCATTGCATAAATGTTATTTATAATTATTTTAATTTTGTTTTTGTGTATAATTTATGAACATAAGTTTTTCATCAAAATGAAAATTCATTCATTTTCTTCAAAAAAGAAATTTTTTTTTTGTCTTATACAAGTAGAAGATTAAATTTTGATATTGCTTCGACCATAATACATTTTTACTATCATTAAATTCATAAATATGTACATACTGTACTTTCCATTTAATACAAGTGAATGTGTGAGTGTTCTCATTTCACTTTCTAACAGAATAGAATATTTCTAACAGAATAGAATAGATGAATTGTAGTTTGTATTTAAAATGTTCTTTGTGAATGATCACAATATGTCTATTATTTTTCACGATTATCATTTTTTCTGATATTTATCACAAATTTTTATATATTTTTTGTTAAACATAAATAAGAAAATTTATTAAAAAAATTAAACTTTTATTGATTAAACAATATATAATATTGTAAGAATTTATTTAAAGTTTTTACATTTTTTTTACAATATATGATAATTAAATACATTATAACATCTTTTGATTCTTTGATCAAAAATTGTACAATTAAAATATATAAAATATTAATCTAATAAGAATTTACAGTATCACAATTAATATAAACAACATTGGCGCAAATTTTTCTGCATTGAATGCAAAAAACATAAGTCTTATAATTTTATATGGAACTAAAATTGTTCATTAATAAAATTACAATAATAAACATATTATTGATAATGATTTATGTTTTAGGTGCATATCAACCTAGCAATGAAATCATGCTGCGTTTTTATGCATATTACAAACAAGCAATAGAAGGACCATGTCAACAACCAAAGCCAGCTTTCTGGGAAGTGGTTAAAAAAGCAAAATGGGAAGCTTGGACACGATTGGGCAACATGAGCAAAACAGAAGCTATGAATAATTATGTAGAAGAATTAAAAAAGGTTGATTATAGAAATTATATTATAATTTTATTGAATATCATAGAGTGTTTGAGTATAATTTAATATTTGTACATAATTTAATAGATTGTAGAAACAATGTCTTATACAGACAAAGTAGCTAATTTTCTAGACAGTCTAGATTCATTTTGTGAAAGTGTTCCACCTGAAGATTTAGAATTACTTCTTGGTCCTGTATTGGAACGTATGCGTTCACAACCTGGAATGCCATTATCTGGTTCTCCCTTGGGTTTGTATTTGTAAAAATTTATTTTATGTTTTATTTACTGATCTAATAATTAATAAAACAATCAAAGCTTGTGCTAATAAGCAATACTAATGAATGAAAAATAAAAAAGTTTAAATCAATTTAATTCTTGTAATAAGTTTTTTTTTATACAGCATCAAGAGAGACATCACCACATAGAATTTGTAATATTACTCGGCACATTGCAAGTAGTTTAGAAACAAGCCCAGCTACTAGCCATAGTGCAAGTCCACCAGATACCGACGGTGAAGACGAATTTATAGATACCGTTGAAGTAAGCTACTGGTATTATAGATAATGTATTAAACATTATCTTTTTATTTTTATTCTTAACTTACATAATTGAGATTGATTTTTCTTACTCACAGTCAGCTCCAGAACGAATACAAAAAGACACAACAAAAACAATTAATATTACCCAGAAAATGATCAATGGCTTAAATATTTCTGCTGATAAAAATAATGACTTAATTATTCAAAAGGAGAACTCTTCAGAATTAATTAATGGATATGCGAGTACAAATGGGTATACAGAAAATAAACAAGAAAGAAATAAACAGTATACTAAAAAAGAAAAATCCACTGATGAATTTTTCAATCAAATAGCTACAACTATGCAGAACTTACAAAGAGATTTAGATAGAATAACAGCTCGAGTGCGCAATTTAGAGGGTCAAACATTACAAGCATTGACACCATCAATAGTATGTGTAAATAATAAATAAAATAAAATTTTTATCTTATTTTTATTTCCTTCGATGTAAAATATATAATTTTTCTAGAAGCAGTCTACAGCAACTTCATACCCAAAATGGTGGCCTTTACCAGAATGTTCACCGCGATTATTTACTGTTTTAATCCTATGGCCGTTCATAGCGCAATTTTTGATTTCTTTAACACAACGTTATCGTCAGCGAAGGCTGTGATTTAAACATTATTATTATTTTATTCAAAGTATATTCTACTATTTGCTATTAGATGATGGATTCAAATTAGTATTGAATTCAAATAATATAGACATTTTTTAATATGATTCAAGTAAATTCTACAATCTAACCGCATATATGGTCAAAACTACGATGTGATTCCTGATTGATATAAATTAAATTAATTAAAAAGTAATTGAACAAAATTTTAAAATTTGTTCTATCGATTGTTTACATATAAATATATGTACAGTGATTATACACGAAACTTTATTTATTTTAAACATAAGAAAATTTAAGAGTTTGATTACTCCTTGTATGTTATTATATTAAAAATCAGTGGATATATATATATATATATAATATATATGTGTATATATATCTTAGATATATCTAAAATAATTTATATGTATTATAAATAGTAATGTTTATTCATATATTGTAATATAGAAACGAAGATTATATACAAATTTTATATTGTACATTCACATTAAAGGTAAAAAGATACAATTTATTAAAATGTGTAACTTTTCTAAAACAAATTATAATTTACTTAGGATAGTATTATACTAAATAACATTATAAAGATTTCCTTTCAGTTTCATCAATTAATTTTAAATTGAAAGTACATATGAAATCCTGTACAGATATTATGTAAAAATGTACAAGTATTACTTATATTTGTAATAATTATTATTTGTAGTTATTTTTTACAAGTGTTTTATTAACTGGTGCAGTTATAATAATGATTGTCTTTTCATAATGTTTTTCACTTTGTACAATTTCAATGAAATAAACAAAATATTGCAACCCACATTTTTTCCAATTGTATTGTATCTAATTGATTAGTCTAAAATGAAATTTTGTTACAAAGAAAACTTTGTTCCTGTTAATCTATTTTTATAGATTATAATTAAATAAATTTGTCTTTTATAATGAAAAAAACCATTAGTTTACAACGATTTTATGGTAATGATTACTTGTAATTACTTTATTTATTTACAATTATGTAACATTCTTTCAAAATATCGCAAGATAATTTATCAAGCATAGATAAAGAATTAATGAATATTCGTATTCGAATTACAAATTACATTTTAATCATTAAAGTTTTGTTTCCATCATTTATATATCAAAAATTTAAAATTTGGATGAAAACCAATACTCTAAATGGGCAAAATAAAATAAATTTTTAAAAACAATCTATCATGAATACCATTGTATAAATAACCTTATTCTTATTTCAATAGGATATGAATAAGAAATAGGTGGAAACTAATATTGGCAACAACGAAATATTACAAATTTTATAATATAAGAATCTTTTTAAACTGCTTGATTTGTATTTTATATATGTTTTATATAAGTGACACTGCTGATGAAAGTGACATAACAGTTGTAACAAATATTAGAATGCTTAGAGTTTAGAGCGTCCTACAGGTTGCACTGATCAATAGATTGTTGTCTTATTTAATTTCTATAAAAATTTTTATTCGTAATTCAAAAACATATGTCAATTATAAATTATACTGAAAATATGAAAAAAAATTTATTTGTCTTAATAATCGTGGTTTTCTTTATTACGGATTTGCTACATGCTGAAGATATAGATTTTGGAACTGTCGTTTTTGCAAATGTTGTAAGTTAAAAAACACTTTTTGAAATAGTAATTATATTTTACATTCTAAATAAATTACATTCTAAATATTCGTATAGCTAGAATTTATGTAATTTAGATTTTCTTTATAAAGCAACTTGAAATATATATTAATCATCTTAATTATAATAATTATTATTATTGTTATTGTTTATTAAAAATAATTACAATTTATTTTACAGTTATATAGACATGGAGATAGGACACCTATAAGAACGTATCCAAATGATCCTTATAATAACGAAAGTACATGGCCAGTTCCATATGGCCAATTAACAAATGTATGTAATTCTTAATTATTATATATATATATATATATATATATAGAGAGAGAGAGAGAGAGAGACCTTTATTACTTAATTTTTTTTTAAAGAGAAAAAGATAATTTTTTCAATTTATTACTTTTACTGCATTTAATATATTTTTATATCTGAAAATATTTAAATATCTTCTTAATATTATATAATATTATTATTATTATTATTATTATTATTATTATGTATTCATATATTAATACATTATTATCATATATTAATAAATTAATATTATAATTATATTATTATGCCAGATTGGGAAAAATCAACACCTACTACTTGGTCGTTGGATACGCAAACGCTATTCACATCTACTAAGTGATCTATATTCTCCATATGATATTTACATTCAAAGTACAGATGTAGACCGTACCTTAATGTCAGCAGAATCACAACTTGCTGGACTATATCCTCCAGTTGGTAAACAAATATGGAATAATATTAAATGGATGCCTATTCCAGTGCATACTATTCCTGAAGACAAGGATAATATTTTGGCTGCTAAAAAATATTGTCCTAGATATGATTATGAACTAGAAAAAGTCCTTAATTCTCCAGAAATTCAAAAAATAAATAAAGAAAATGAAAGATTGTATGCATATCTTACAGAAAAAACAGGAAATAAGATCTCATCTCTAAGATCTGTTGAACAACTTTATGATATACTATTTATTGAGGTGAATTATATTATTCTATTCTATATTCCTTGCTTGAGTAGTAATACATTTTACATATTTTATATATTTCGTACATACTGCAAACTTATTACAGAATCTTTATAATAAAACATTGCCAGAATGGACAAAGTCAGTATATCCAGATAAACTTAAATTCATTGCTATAAAAAGTTTTACAACTAGTGCATACAATAAAATACTTCAAAGATTAAAATCTGGTAAGTAATATTGATTTTTTTATGTAAGAAATTTGGGCTATATATATTACAATTTGGACAATATAAAATACAGGATCCTTACTTGGAGAAATGATAGACCATATGGAAAAAAAATCGAAAAATGCTTTAGTACCTGATAGAAAGGTATGGATGTATAGCGCTCATGATGAAACTATAGCCAACATGTTAATGACATTAAATGTTTTTGAACCACATTGTCCTCCATATACTGCTACAATTTTGATAGAATTAAGAATAAATTTAAAAGATCAGTATTTTGTAACGGTAGGTATTTAAAATAATTAAATTAGAAATAACAGTGCAAAACTGTTAATGGAATATGTTTTTTTTTTTTAGATATCATATAAAAATACTAGCATGGAGGCACAATTCCTAACACTTCCTGGTTGTATTACAATGTGTCCCTTAAATCAATTTATTACACTAACAAAAGATGTTATACCTATAAATTGGGAAAAAGAATGTGTTATTGGGTGGGAACAACTTAGACATAATATGAATACAACAGCTATTATTGGTAAATAAATTCTTACAATAATATAAATGTTGTTTCTATATTAAAATAATTCAAGATTGGTTTTCCATTTAATCCTTGCTTTGTTTCAGCAATACTGACATCTTCTATATTGATATTAGTTTTATTGGTTTTATCTATAATTGGCTTTATTTATTGGCATTATAAACGAGAACATAATCAGTATTATTTTCGATTAATGACGGATCCTATATAATTGGATGTAATATATGAAAAAATGATGCATTGCTTTCATTATGATACTCAACGACTTCATAATTAAATAATATGCAGAACTAAGATAAATAATAAATTGATATTTGAAAAATCAAATGTAAAAACATACATTAAGGAATTGTCGATAAAGGAAAGTAAATCTGAGGCAACAACATGTTTACATAAAACATTGGAAAACAATGTTATATATTTTATGATGTTTGTACTTTTTTATTGGTGATCAAATATTTCAATTCATAATTCAATGCAAACATAATCGTTTGCAGAATTTGATCGATAAGAAAAATTATATACTATTTATATATATGAATTGTTGAGGACAAAAGATGTTATTAATAATTTTTAATAGTTTGATAAAAAAGTGTAAGAATGGTGTATTATTGATTTTTACGCGATGTGAACAAGAAAATAATCTGTGATGATTATAAATAGATTATAAATTAATTCGGCAAAAATTGATATTAAAAATACTGTTTATTAATACATGACGATAAAAAAAATAATAAATTTTAAATCATCAGTAAATTGAATTTAAAATATAGACATAACATTTATCTACAATACCTCAGAAAATATCTAGTCATACTCTATGTTACAATTAAAACATAAGCAGCAGAAATATATTTAAACATTTTATAATGTAATATCTATATGCGGCTATGTTTGTTATTGAGAAAAAGTAAAGAAAACAATATTTAATGTAAAACAGAAAAATTTTACTTGATCATAATTCAAGAATTTCTTTTTCTTAAACTGAATTTTATCGCTATATTTTATCTTTCAATATTGATAGCGTATAAATATCAATTGTATTTTAACTAAAATATTTTTATTAGATTTAAATATAAATAAAACAAATATTGCAAAAAAAGACGATTGTTTTCTGGTGTTTTTAACGAATATTTTCCTTTAAATAATTTTATTTATAAGTTGTAACAAAGAACATAAAACTACCTTGTACAAAGTACGTGCATCTTTGATTAATCAACTGATTTTTAATCACTTATGCTAGTACGTATTGAACATATATCTCATTCTTAAGTGAAAAAAAATATCCGCTCTTTAATTAGTAGTATAAACAACATAAACATATTATATATTATAATATTATAATTATATATTATAATAACATTATTATATTACATATTTACAAATTTTAATAGTTTTTTTGAATTACAATTCTTACATTTCAAATATGATTCATATATCATAAGTTTTTTTATTTTTACTATATTTTACACAAATCACTTTTATATATATTTGAAACTTTAATATATTATGTTTAATAATACACACAGACACACACACACACACACACACACAACCATTTTGCCATTAATAGCATCGTTACGTCATTCTTCAAGCTCTAATTTTAGAAAACAATTTGAAGGAACAATTTAAATTATAAGAATTTATAATTTTTAATTTTGTACAATTTCAAAATGCAAATCATAAGTATTAAATATTCTTTGCTTTATTTGCATCAGATTTTAATCAATAATCTGATATTGATATAAAATTTCCAGACCAATTTTCTTGGATATTAAATGCAGGATTGGACCTAAAACATCAAATAATTTTATATTAATAAAAAGTTAATAAGGTAACTTAAATTTTCTTCAAATGATTAAAATAAAAATTTTTTAAAATTTCTTACCGTTAATTTTGGAAATCTAATTAACATAAGCTGCAGTTAAATCGGTTAAAAATGTGCATGCAAAAATATTTAGTTATCCATTCACATGATAATTATTGACAAAAATATGTTTGAAATAAAAGTGTTTAAAAAAGTTTTTTATATTATTATATTAACTATTATTTTTTATTTTTATTATGACTATAACAAGAAAAAAAATTAATTTGATATAAAATACATACCATAGATTTTGAAATCTTTTTAATTAATTAATAGTAGATTCATGATGCAAACGTTATTATATATTTAATGATATTTCTGATGCATTGAAGAAGCTATAAATATAAAAAGAATAATTTCCGAAATCTTAATTATATCGAGTATTATTAACAATAATGACGAATATAAAAAGACTATGTTTTGTGAAAATATTAAAAGTTTTAGAAACTTAAAAGTTTTTTCTTTTGAATTACAAATTAATTGCAAAATTAATTTAAAAATCAAAAATAACGAAAGAATATAAGTGCTAATATAGACTAATAACAAAGAATATAACAGTACATAAAATTGATATGATAAAATAAAAACACTGAAAAACATAGAATTTGTATTATATATTCATTAGTATTTTTTACAAAATGTATACAATGTTAATAAAGCATACGTGTCTATAAAATGTTTTCTATTTAATATATAATCATAATTATAATTTTATGATGTTCATTTTTATCTTAAAGTTGAATATGATTTCATACAGCAGTTAATAATTAATATTACATAAACATATATTTTAAAATATATTATACTGAATGATTTTACAGTGTAATGTTTGTTATTTTAATGAACACATATAATAATATTAATTTGTAACAAATATAATGTATTAATAAATAGGTTATTCTTAAGCGTAAGAGCAATTCACAACATACATGCTAATTACTATAATTCATTTAAAAAATATATTACAAATATTTGATTATTTTTTTACTGTGTTAACTGCACATCAAACGAACTAACAATTATTTTTACAATATTATATAGAATAATGTTTATAGAAGTAATTTATCAATATGTTATTTACTATATTTTGGCACAAAATACGTATATCATTATATTACATTGTCAATTATAATATGGATAAGGATAATGTAAGACAAGAATTCATCTGATTTTCACATCTTGATTGCATGGTTATTATTACTCGCAGCGAAAAAAAAAATTTTTATATGGAAATTGAATGGTGTCAAGAAAGACATATTACGTTATTATTAGTCTCTTTGTGTAGATACGTAAGATCATTGACTGATGCGTAAAGATCATATGACTTGAAGATGAATATTAACTTTGTTTTTTTTTTAATGGAATCCTAGTTTCTTATACTTTACAACTTTTATCAATGTAACTTTTTATTCTCTATAAAAAAAGTATCAATCTGTTTATGTCGAAAAATTAATTTAGAAGATATTTGAATTTTAATTTTATAAAATTTATGCAAAGGAACAAGGACAATAAACCTCAAATAGTTTCCAATGGAGGTTTCCAAAGTTTAAATAAAAAAAAGACAAGGATAATACGAACACAAGAATATTGTCCTTGTCTTTTCTTATCTTTCATGTCAATAATCTTACAGAATTAAAGCTAAAATATTTTCTAAACTATTTTTAACATAAAGAGGTTAATACTTTTTTATATAAAGAATAAAATTGCATTGATTAGTGTATTGATCCATATAAAAAATACAGATTTCATTTAAAAAAAGAGAATTTGTCTTCATATGATTTTTACGCGCTCCCCTACAAAAAAATTAACAACAAAATAATATGTCTTCCTTGAACCATTCAATTTCCACATAAAAATTTTTCGCTCAAAATCAGGTGAAAGACTTTATTATTGTATATTTTGTGTGTGTGTGTGTGTGTGCGCGCGCACACATCATAAGTAAATATACTATATATACTGTACAAATGGGAAAAGCAATTTCTTTTTTCATTAAGTAATAAATTTTAAGTAATAAATGATAATACAATTATGAAGCAAAGTTTTGTTATATATAAAATACATATAATTCTTACCTTGCATATAATGCAGGATTTGATAATCCAAGTGTTGTATTTACGGGAATCCCAATATATTTTCTTACAAACTGTAATAAAAATTAATAGTAAAATGAATAGATAATATAATTGAAGTGTTAATCATCCTATTTAATACATACCCAATGGTCACCAAGAGAAGTCGCGCCCATACTCACAGCCATATGGATCGTCAAATAAAGACAAAATAAAAGATATAAAATAGAATATATAACAATAGCAAGTATTATCAGCCAGTGATGTGGCAAATCATCTTGGACAGTATTTATTACAAAATATATATTTATAGTTATTACAACAACAGATAGTGCTGTCGCAATAATTTTATTAGTTCTAAAATTTAAAAGTATACATTAATTATTTAGTTATTAAGTCCTATGGATTTAAAAAATTTAAATTATAAAATAAAAAATGTAAAACATACAATCCGTTTCGGAATTCACCCATAATTTGAGAACTACTAGTAAATGCTATTGTTGGTAAAGTTGCAAAAGGTAATTGAAGAGTCATAATAGCGTTCAAAATATCGTTCATGCCAGTTAAATTGTCTATGTTACTGAAAAATGCTACGAGAAAGGTTGGAACAATAGCGATCATTCGCGTAAAGAGTACTCGTTTCCAACGAGCCCACTGCAGATTTAAAAATCCTTCCATTGCAAATTGGCCGGCATACGTTCCTGTCATTGTGGAAGATTGGCCAGCAGCAAAAATACCAACCGCCCAAATATACATTGCTGCCGCACCAAAGGCACAACCCAAAAATATGCCACCCTTGTTGAGATCTACTAAAATGGTTGTATTTTTTTCCTATAATTGATAAAATAAAATGAGATGTAGTGAAAAAAATAAAATTTTCAGATATATAATTTTGTATTAATAATTTTTTCTTACTTCAAATGTTTGCATTCCTATTGTATAATTGTTGTTCTTACATAGATTGTACTGAAATATAGAAAAATGAATAGATATATTACATACATAATTATATTGCATATATAATTTCATTTATTATACTTACAATTTCTAAGTTAGTTTTTTTAAAAAGACCATGTGCAAATACCGCGACAACAAATACATTAATTATAAAAGATACCAGAAGTGCAATACATGCCTCAATGAAATAATACATATTTGCTTCTTTCACTTTTTTAGATTCTCTACGATCAATGTCTCTTGACTAAAAAAATTATAAATTGTATCATATTTATTTAACACCTAACAAATACTCAATATATCAGAATCCTACTTCTTCAATTTCATAAAAAAGATAATTTACATTCTTTGTTCTTTCCTTACTTTAACAAGAGCACTGTGAAGATATAAATTATGTGGCATTATGACTGCACCAACAATTCCTACAGCTTTTAGTAACATATTTCTGTCATAATCCTTATACCAAGGTATAAACATTCCACTTATCACTTGATCTTGAGGTGGGGCAGAAACAACATACTGAAATATAAAATTATAATAAAAAATTATTTTGGATCACATATACATAACATACATACATATAGATGCATGCGTGTATGTATGTATGTATGTGTATATATATATATATATATATATATATATATATATATATATATATATATATATGAGCATGTGTGTGTATGTGTGTGTGTATTTTACCTCATACCCAAATGTAACAGCCATTACAGCAATAAGGAATCCAAAAAAGAGTTCTAATTTCCTTAAACCATATTTGTCCAATAATAGAAATGTAAAGGTATCAATTACTGTAATAAGTACACCACCCCATATAGGAATCCTAAATCAAATTAAATACATATTTTATTCATGTGTAGCTACAGAAACAAGAATAAATCATATAGAAAAATAAAATCAATCTCATAACTTACGCTTTATTTGTTAACAAAGACAAGGCAATAGCTGTTCCTATTACTTCTTGCATGTCACTACCAATTATAGCTATTTCTATCATTATCCACAAAATCATTCTAGGTATTTTTTTATATTGTCTGTAACATATTTCTGCCAAATGCAAACCTGTTACCACACCAAGCCTTGCACTTAATCTTTGCATAACAAGGCCAAGAATGGTTGCACTTAATAATACCCATAATAACTGATAAAAAAAATAAATTTAAACAATTTTTTAAATAAAACTCATTTATAAAAAATTAAATTAAAAATTAACTAAAAAAGCCTTATAGCCACCTTATATTTAGCAGCTACACCAGATTGCAAATCAGATTCTATATTTCCAGGATCTAAATAAGCTATAGACATTAAAAAACCAGGACCTGTGAAGGCCCATAATTTTTTAAAATTAAAGAAACCCTGTAAAAACCAAATTAAAATGGATACAGTTAAAAATCCACATATTATCATTAAAATTAATTACTTTAACCTCCATTGGTACCAATATATACTACATTTTCTATTTCTGGTATGTGAATTTTTTCATCGGCAAAGTATGTTTGACTATTATTAGATGTCAAACAAGTGTTTTCAGTTGCTTTCTCATTATTTTGCATTTCCTGCAGGTGAGACACTGTTGTAATTGTTGAATCACTGTGAGGCTCGGTAGTATAATTACTTTGCATGGTATATTGATAAGATTTCTCTGAAAAAAGATAATTTATTATATATTTCAATATTATTTAAAATTCTAATCTAAACATATTGTAACGTTTAATAACGTTTAATAATAACATCAAAATAGATTGCATTATTTAAAGATTTAATTAAAAATTAGATTATGTCAAATAATATAATTATCTAATCATCAATGTAATAAAGGTTAAAATAGTATCTTCATCATATTCAAATGTTATCAATTACGAATTACACAATATATGATTGTTGTATTAAATATGCAACAATCAATACAATAATAAATATAAATTTTTTTTATCTTTAGACAAGATATAGTAATTATAAATAAAAATAAAATTACATTGTCACAAAATTTTAAAAAAGAAATCACACTTTTGTAAAACTAAAATAGAAATACAACTGAATTAAATTAATCACCCAGAACAAGAACCATTAACCAACTAAGACCATTAACTGTTGGTCTACTGCGACAAAGCAAATGAACGAAGTATACAACACATGACCATTTTTCCTGGATGTTTCCCCTCTCTACGTAAAATATTACTAAATGCAATCATGACGGGGATATCCCAACTCATCAGCATTAATGGCTAACAATAAGAATATGACAGAATGTATTATTGCTAACTGTAGTGACCTGTAGTGTACAGGAAGGAAAAAATAAGGAAAAGATAAAATCTTTAGTTTATAAGATTATATTACTACTTGGTAAAGTTTTAATAAACAAAAATCGTAAAACTTCAAAATATTTTTCGACTTTTAATTCTTCTTGTTATGTTGATAAGAAAATAATGTTTATCACATATATACTATATAATGTGTCATTCATGTAACATTCGCGTAATATTAAATTTAGTTTCTAATTGTAAGTTAAACGAGTTCTATTTAAATCAGAATCATAATGCATTTTTTAATTAATCTAATTTTTAAATTAATCTTATTGAAACGTGCTTGCTGTATTTAATTTAACACATTTAATTATAGCAAATGACTATTCGCCATTAATTTGATAATCGTTAAATCGAGTCAAATAACTCACATTTATTAGAAAGGAAATTTGTAAAATTGGATCTATATATTAAATATATCATAACCATAATTACAATAGATTTTTTTATTCCGATGAATAAAATATGTATCTAATAACTGAAATACATGCGCTGAAGAATAATTTTTCGTCAAAAAATACCCGCTGTAATCATAGTTTCAATTTCGATTTGTCTCACAAAAAACTCACATTTCTACGATGAGATGAAATGAAAAAATTCCTCATATCTTTAAGGTTTAAATAAAATTTAGAATTTTTGATAAATATTTATCGATTTTATGTGATGATTTAGAATAATATGGCCTAACAGTAATTACTATATTTGCAAGCCATTTCATATAATTATAATATATATAATCAAAAATTTGTATGAAAAATTATGTTACTAAAATAAAATGTAGAACTTTTCCTAAGCCAGAAAAAAAACGCATTGGAAAATAAAATAAAATAAAAAAATATGTTAATATTTCTTATAATCACTTTGAATATGAAAAAAAACAAAAATCAGAAACGAAAGTTTTTTTGAAAGTTTGAGAAAAGAAATCCTAATAAAGTGATTAATATAAATTTTTTTTATTTAGTGCATATAAATTATTTTATTCCAAAGGGGATGCAATTAATTTTCTGTGGCTCTTTACGTAACTTAGTTACTGAAATTTAATTAGATAAACTGAAATTCTTTTTGCATGTTTTTAGAATTTTTTTTTAATTATGAAATTTTGTAAAAGGAAATATTTATTTAAGCAATTATATTTCTTAATAACATCCAAATTCCGTAAAAATATGAGATGTTAACATTACAAAAGAGTTGTTGTGCGTAAAATTATCTACAGTCTATATTGAGGACAGTTTAATCCAAATATTTAATTTGGAATATCAAGCAAATTCTTTTATTTGCATTAGATAGCGGTCAGTTAAAATTAATAGTTACATAATCATGTAATTATATGATACGGACTTACTAAAAGTTCACTTAATTAAATACATTAAGTTACTAAAAGACTTACTAAAAGCTCACTTAATTAAATACATTACCTAATTAGAATTTTTAAATTGTCANAGTTACTAAAAGACTTACTAAAAGTTCACTTAATTAAATACATTAAGTTACTAAAAGACTTACTAAAAGTTCACTTAATTAAATACATTACCTAATTAGAATTTTTAAATTGTCAAATAATTAAATACTGAAATTTTCTTTAATGAACCAAATATATATCAGTTAGTCCCTATTCAAAACGAAGTAAACATAATTATATTAAAAACAATGATCGACCAATCGTTTAATNATTAAAAACAATGATCGACCAATCGTTTAATATATACATATGTATGTAGTTATCTTTTATTTCTACTGTTCTATCTTTATTTATTCCCGACGAATAAATAAACTCTAATACTAAAAAAGTACATACAAGTTTCCATTATTTATTAATTTTAATGTTATTATCTAGATAGAATATAATTATCTAGATTATAATCATTAAAAAATGAATTACTATAAAAATTATTTTGAAATAAATATTTTATATTTCTAAACATACATTTTTCTTTTTTTTAGTTATTAACCAAAATAATTTTTAAAAGAATTCTGATTTCTAAATCCTTCCTCATATTTCAATTTATCTTTTTTTCATAGTAATTAATCTTTATTGATACACGAAACATTTTCCAAAAGTTATTATAATAATAATTCTTTTTTGTAATCTACAAGTAATTTTATGACTATTCTTCAACAAGATCTTTAAAATAATGATATATAATAAGCTAACAAAAAATTTTGAAAAAATTTTAAAAAATTTTAATAAATACACGTCAATATATATAAACGTTACAATATTACAAATAAACAAAATCAAAATATTAATGAATATAGTAAGTGCAGAAAATAGAAAATAACAGAAAATAGGAAATAAAATATATTTTTAAGTGTAATCTAATCTATGAATGTGATCGAAAATGTAATAATCTTTATTTACTCCCAACATTAATTTCTCAATATTATCTATTCATTAAATTATCGACATTATCGTGTACGTGATCATCATGAATCGTATCTTTGATAAAGCTATCTTTTACAGTTACGTGCTGTCTTGTTCACAACTATCGTCCCCCTGATCGTAAAAATCGTCGAATGTTGAAAATTGAAATGATTCTAATAATAGAAAACTTTTTATTCTAATCTATGTAAATCATGTAACTATTTCAGTGTTTTAAGAAAAAAAATTGGAAAAATGAGAAATTTTTAAATATGCAATATTTAATTATTTTTATAATTTATTAATTAATTTTTTAATAATTCATTTTTTTAATGATTTTTTTGTGTATGCTGCGAAATTTCATCATACGTACGATAAAATGTTTTGAAACATGAAGAGTATTGATGCAAATTAAATTAAAAATACAAATTGCATTTCTATCGTATAAAAAATTAAATTACTTTATTTATTTAGTTTTTTTTTATTGTAAATAAAAAAAAATTCGTATCAAAATCATATTTTCAAAAATAGTACGCAATACTAACCTTACTTATACACGTAACTCGATCATTTTCGTAGTTGAAAAAAATTAATGTAAAAAAGATGTAAGAAAAATAAAAAAAGAAAATTCTCGTGTTAAACAATGATTTATTCACGTCGCAAGTGACGAAAAAAAATATAATAATATAATAATATAAAATAATAATAATGATAAAATATTTCGTAGAATCATAAATATCGAATATCTAAAGTTGAAATCCCTAGTCTCAAATGTATACATTGTATGTTTTTATGATAATAATATTTAATATTATTTATAATAACACAATTTACTGTAATTAGTATATGTGACAGTATGCAATAATTATGATCTATGATTTAGGATATAGCTACGATTTTTGAAAATAATACATATTGGTACATTAAACGTTCAAATTCGTTTCCAAAGTAATAACTGTCCAGAGAATTATCGACTAGTATGTATGTACGTATTCGTAGCATTAAAATCTGTCGATGATTTCTTATTTGTTTAAACAATAAACAACTCTGAATTATATTTTGATTATTAATTGAATGTCGTGCTACAAAAAACGAGAAAGAGCTATGATTGGATCTACATGTATGGGAAAAGTCACTGTAAAGGAATTTTTGAAGTAAAAAGATAAGGAATTTGTGAGTCAGCCATTCAGTTGTTGAGCTATGGTTGAGCGCAGAATAAATCTGACTTCTTAAAATCTAAAAGTGCTCAGCTCAATTTTGATATCAAGAAGATTACTCGAAATAAAATATTTGGAAGAATAGTTTATTAACTTACTAGGTAATATTAATGACTTTTTCAACGTATGAACTCCATTTTGCAAGAGACAGGTAGTACTTTTACTTCACAGACATAATATCCAACTGATAATTTTTTTGCAATAAGAGTTCTTTGGTAATATATATTTATATTTTACCAATTTAAACACGAGTATAGTATTCATAATTTTTATAATTTTTAAGTAATGAAGACAAAGAAATTATATATATAGAACTATTGTTTATTTAGGAAAATGTCTAATGTTAGTAATTTGGAACAACAAATTGCAAATTTGCAAATTAATTATGAGGATGGCGTTAAAACCACTAAGTCTGGAAAGAAAGTAGGACCAGCTGTACCTCCAAAACCAAAAAAATCACAACCACAGGTCAGTAGGAGGTTATATAAACATTATATAATAATAATCCTATCCTACTAACAATATTTTATATTTTCTTTCTATGACTGTTCCATTATTATTAATGGAAATGTTAATGGTAAAATTAATAAAACAAATAAGCTTTTATAATTTTATTAATTTATAAAGTTTAATTGTGTAAAATATTTTAGATACCACAAAGTTATATTATAAAGGCTGCTTCTGTGCCATTATATAGTACAGTACTTAATAATTCTGGCCAAAATGAAAAATCATCAAATTTGTACGTGAATTCTCCTTTACCATATATGCCACTGAACATAGAGAAAAATGATTTTTCATTATCATCTACCTTAAATGGAAAAAATGTTCCTAAAAGCTACCAAAATGAAAATTTTTATGTGCATCAATCGGATGAAAAATTTGAACCAAAATATAGATATGGTGAAAAGAATCACTATTCAAATATTGGAAATATATCTGCTTCTCAAATGATCCCAGTTGAAGATCATTCAAGAACAACACAGAATATTGTATACAGCAATATAGATTCTCCAATATCTATACCAGTTAATAAGACAGCTAAAACTGAAAAAGATATTATCTACAGCAATATTCAATGGAATTCTAAACCAGAAAATACATATTCTAATATTCCTTCCGTACACAATAATGGTAAGTTATATTAAGAACGTAATTTTTGAAAATTTATTTTCATTACTTTTTTTTATTAAAGTAAATATAATTGTTATATTACAGATGACTTACCACCACCGCCAGAACCTTCAGAATATGTTCCATGTATATTAGGTAATTCTTTTCCACCACCGCCGGAAGAATTACCGCCTCCACCAAGTCCTGTGTCATCCAGTTATAGCGAACTAAGACGCGCTACTTATCAAACTGATTTTCCATCTGATAATTATCCAAATGATATTTATGGGCCAAGTTCACAATCTAGTTCTACATATGAATCTATATATGAACCAATTAATCCTAGACCACCTTCACAATTATCTTGCAATTATTCCATGTATTCTGGTTATGGTTCTGCTACATCTACCCAACCTCAAGGAAAAGTCTCTCCAGTTAAGGAAGTATGTAAAATTTATTATGTTAATTTTTCTTTGTTGTGAAAAAATTATTCTTAAAAAATTACACTTGTTTCAGGTGGATGTTCTAACTGATCTGTTAGTTCAAGGAATGGAGGATAATGCAGAAGATATATATGGAATTTGTGCTCATTGTGGTCGTAAAGTTGAAGGCGAAGGTACCGGCTGTTCCGCGATGGATAAAGTATTCCATATTGACTGCTTTTGTTGTTATGTGTGCAAAGTTAATCTACAGGGTAAACCCTTCTATTCACTGGAGAATAAACCCTATTGCGAGGAAGATTACTTAAATACTTTAGAAAAATGCTGTGTTTGTACTAGACCAATACTGGATAGAATATTAAGAGCTACAGGAAAACCTTATCATCCGTCCTGTTTTACATGCGTTGTTTGTGGACAAAGTTTGGATGGTATACCATTTACAGTGGATGCTACAAATCAGATTCATTGCATAGAATGTTTTCACAAGTACGTTTCCATAAGATATTTTAGTTACTCAAATAGAACAATTAATTTTATAAAACATTAATTTTCTCTTTTTGTACGCAGAAAATTTGCACCACGTTGTTGTGTTTGTAAGTTACCGATTATGCCAGAACCAGGACAAGACGAAACTGTGCGTGTTGTAGCACTAGATCGTAGTTTCCACATTCAGTGTTACAAATGCGAAGATTGTGGATTAGTTTTATCCTCTGATTCTGAGGGACGTGGCTGCTATCCTTTAGACGATCATGTATTATGCAAAAGTTGTAATGCTACTCGCGTGCAAGCATTAACATCACATATGACAACTGAATTATAAATTATGAATATTGAAGCGATATATGAAATTGTTATATTTATAGTTGCCGTTTTACGAATTTTTAATGTTTAGAGATAAATGACAGACATCATCTCACATGTCTGAGCAATTTTTTCATAATTGAATATTTCGAGATAAATTACACCAAATATTCATTACATTACTATTTTTCTTTTTAAGATTTATATTTTGAAGATGATATACATATGTCTGTATGTATAGTGACTTAAAAGTAGATTTGATAAGTAGATTTGAAAGAACTTTCCGAATCAAGTTAATGTTACTGTCTTTGCACTGCCAATTGTAAGTGCGTAATGTTGTAACTTCTGCAATAATTATTGACTATAATGATTAATGTCAGTTTTAATGTGATTTAGTATTGCATATATTATTCAATATAGGTATTCAATTCAAGTATTAAAGATATTTCCTAGTTAAAAAAAAAAAATTAGATTTACAAATTCATAAAATATATAAAATGTTTATTCTAGTGTATTCGATTTGTTACGTACGTAAGTATTTAGACTTCCATTTTATGGCAAATCATGTGATACAATACAATATATTAATGCAAATATCTTAAATTATACCATCTATTTAACAAGTGAAAAAACTAAATAGTAAATAGAATTTAGTTATAAAATGTACTTGGATTATTAAATAAAATATCGAATTTAAAAATATTTTCTAATTATTCGTTAGTTATTTTCATTTTAGATTTAATTAAAATAAAAAGATATAAATACACAAATATATGTATTGGAGCATTGTATATTTCATATCTTTAATGAGATTTTTATTATTATATATTTGCAGAAGAGTGACACTTATTTTAATCTATACCTTTTCTACAACTTTTCCATCTATATAATGTTCATGCACAGATGTCTTTATTATATTTTGTTTTTAAATATATGCATCTCTTATATGTAATATATTTTTTTATTATCATTGAGTACTTAGTTTTTTGTTGTACAACCTACATATCATTTTATATATAATTTATATAATTTTTTTGTTTTTCTTAATACATCAATTTTTGTGTTTTAGTAGGCATGCTTTATAGATTGTGGAATGCATTCTGATCACCTTATCAAAACATGAACTAAAATGAATTTCATACATATAATTTCCAAATTGTAATAAAATATGACAATGCAATCACTGATTGATAAATAAAACAAAAAATCTAATCAATATGTTTCTTGAGATTGCAAGTTCATCATCTTAAGAGTATGCTTAACAATACTGTCAGTTTTATTCCTACAATACAAATTTAACAAAGACATCGAATTAATAAAAAAATAAATAGCTGCTAACATTGAATAACAAAAAACCTTTTATCATATGTGGACAAAATCTGTTTTATGCAATATATTGTGAATATATAATAATCCACAATCATGGAAAGCATACCGCTTACACCGTGTATATAATATACATCGATTATATTCCTATGTTCAACTACGCATACCCACTAATATCTATCTTAGATTTCCTTTTATATTATAATATACTTTGCAAAGTACATATTATATTTTATATCGTATCAGCACCATTCTACGTTGAATTTAGTACGTGTATAATATATTGCAATTAAATGACTCATTCTTGAATATGTTTCGTTCGTTCGTTAAACCAGTACCAAACTGAACATAGAATTGTACTTTTTCTTTGTTTTTGAATTACTTTTCGTTATAGATGTATATATTTATATATATATATATTTTTTATTAATTTATTTAATTAGGTATACGTGTATGAAATATGCGTGTGTAGTGTTTATGTGTGTATGAGAGAAACAGCATTAATGCACTTACACACGGATGTTTACACACGTATCTTCTTTTCACATGTTTTCTATGTTTTCATCTTGTTTTCTTTTTTTTCTAACTTGCACACAATAATCACAGCCACCTATCCAAATACGCGCTCACGCATACCCAATATGCACTTATCGCACTCGTGTTCTATATACCTTCGGTATACGTTTTCTACTTATCTTTATTAATATTTATAATATACATGTATATGTATATATACATATATAATTAATTTGTGATATATATATATACACACACACACACACATACACACGCACGCACACGCATGTATACATATATATGTATACATTCATCTTTTGTATATTGCTGAGATATCTTCTTGTGTATTATACATAGAAATAGGTGCCGAAACGAGCTGCTCTGTTCCTTTTTTTTCTTTTACCATTTTTCCATTTCGATTACATATGTATATCATTCTTTTTTTCATTTTCTTGTATAATCATAATAATCAATTAATAGCAAAAAAAAAAGAATGGGTCATGCGACTCGAATGTTATTTTTTGTTGTTTTTATTCACACTTATTAAACTTATTGAACTTAGTTTCTTTATCTAGCTGTTTTTTCAAATATTTCGTTAAAATTGTTTTCGTTTTTAATTAGATTCTCTTTCCCGAATTCCATTCTTCTGACAGCATACTTTCACACTTTCAAATTCGCTGGGTGCTTGGGCTGTATTAGGACCCGCAAATTAATAAATAAATAGAGGAACAATATTCTTCAAACATCTTTTTTTCTTCTTATAACAACATTAGAGGCTCTTGGAACGTAACGCAACAAATGTTCAACAATACAATCACGAAAACAAATAGAAGGCACTCTTACATTTTTTTTATCAATAAATTAATTTCTTTTCGTAACGACTCACGGGTAATCTATATGCGTCCTAGGCCTTTGTCGTTTTGTCGAATATATTCCTTTCTTTCATATTTCCTTTTTTTGTCTCTTTCATCTCTTTTTTTCTTTCTTTCATTTTCTTATTTTTTCTTTTTTCTCTTTCCTCTTCAATAAACTTTTTTTATTCATTCGCTACATATTTCGCCACATCTAAATCACAGTGCTGTACAAACCTTCGGTTCATTATCATCTTTCATTTTCCTCATTTAAATAGACAATAATAGCTACAATATGCAAGATATGAGATAACAAATTTTTCGTTATAGATAAAAGAAATTTATACGTTTATAACAATTAGGTAGAATATTATTTAACCTTTTATATTATAATAATTTAATTATTGTTATTTGCTTGGAAGCTCACAGCCGACACATTTATTTAATTCATTATTACATACTTTTTTTTTTGTTCTTTTATAAGTATCTTTTTATCGTATTCGTTTTTCGGGTATTGGGGCATCTCTTTTTTCTCTTTTTTTTTCATCTTTTTTTTGTAACAGCTATTTTTAAAGACTTTTTATTTTTTCTTCTTTTTTTTTTAGTTTTAAATGTTTGCTCTTGCTTTTTTTTTGCGCAGATAATTTGTTGAAAGAAAAGAAGAAAGATAAATCAGTATATCATTATTTTTTCCTACTGGTGGTGTTTCGAAATTGTATAAGAATGTGTTTTCTGTTCACGGTTACTCTAAGTAAACTATAAGTACTGGTTTTACCATGTTTCAACATGGTAAAAAATCAAAACTGAAAAATGTGGCAGTGCCTTGAGCAACCGTTTTTTATGAAATCAATTCTATTTTTGCCTCCCTATTACCCTTCCTCTCCATTGTCATTGTTTATCGAAATCACTACCATTTTTTTTTTTCTTTGAACACATAACAAATCGCTCGTCTTTGTACGATAATAACATGTTATTTGTTGTTACCATATTATATTTTTTTGTGTTTTCTTCTGTTCTATCGTCTGTTTGTAATCCATCTATCCTACTCTAGCCTTGCTCGTGAGATTCAATGGTTTATCGAGCCTATCGCGCAGAAACATTAAATACTGCATATATAACATATATAGATTTTAAATAATATGTAGCGTATTGTGTATCTATTATCATTATTTTCTTTTCTGACTCTTTCATTAAACATTTATATTTTTGTTTAAAGAGATATATATATATATATAATAATATCGCTCGATTTCGAATTTTCTCTCATCTCTTGTTTTACGTTTCTCTATATTTGCTCTCCGATAGATACATACATACATACATACATACATACATACAT
>NIPQ01092965.1:26423-42084 GCA_002806875.1 Lepidotrigona ventralis hoosana
CCCCCAAAAAAAAAAAAAAAAAACAAAAAAAAAAAAATGCTCTTGCATTCAATTTTCTACAATTTGACCGTACAAAGTTTTACCTTTTCCCAAGAGACCTGCCTTCTTGCCGGCAGTCTCGACCGAAACATTGTTAACCAATTTGTTGGTAGTTAAGGAACCGGGGGGCAACCGAGACAGCATATCAATCAGTTGTTTCTTGTCAAATACGGCGGATCGCGAGGCGATATCCACCGTGGCTTCTGCAGCGACAGTCTGTAGAAACACGATCAACGTGTTCAGCTCCGTTTCTGTAAACAACGCGGCCGAGCGAGAAAGACCCCGAAGTTTGTTGTTGTCAACGATATTTGGCTCGTCCTCGAGTTCTTCCGTTGCTGCGCCGTCCACCATCACATCTATTATGGAAGAAACGGAATCCTTGTCGAACTTCTTGTACAGATCGAACGTCTTGCCATCGACAGCCTGGTATTTCATCAGGGAAAGCATTTGCAAAATCTGCCCGACTTGCATCAGATTGAATCGAGCTACGTAGCTAATCGGCGCGTCCGTGATACCGTATGGCTCTGGATTTACTATCGCAGGGCATATAAAGTACGTGAATACCAAGTCGGTGCACATTGCGTGTACCTCCTTCGAATCGACAGTCCCGCTCTTGCCCAACAGCCCTGCCATCTGTCGAACCAGCCAGCACACGCTGCTCGGGAAGCAATGCATGTTCTCCCGTATGCTGACGATGAATCTTTGCGTGATGTGGAACAGGCAGTTGATCGTCCACAGCCTGTAACGCTGCAGCTTCGTCTCGTACTCGGCGCTACCTTCTTTGCCAAATTTTTTCAATCTTTCGGACGGTGGGAATCTTATGGGTGCCTTGTCCGGGTCGATGTCGAGAAACATCTCGTCTTCCATTAGCAACTGTACGATTGGATTGTGCAAAGCAGCGGTTAAAAAGAACTTGGCTGAAAATAGACTTTCGTGGAAAACTGAATAAAACCTAGAGAATGCACACGTGCCGTGTCTGAGTAATCTTCGAGGATTGTCGGACGGTACGATCTGCAGCAGCATCAGATGCTTCAGCAACTTTAATACCAAAATCTTATCCTCCGGTAGCAAACAACTGCCGTACAGGCCGGCTGCCAACGATTGCACTATCGTTTGTACAGAGTCTGGCAGCAACTTGTCCCCCTCGACCAAACACAAAGCAAGCAGTTTCGGCGACTTTCTCAAAGCACCCAAGAACTCGCCGTACAACAGACACGTTTGATAACGTAAATACTTGTACACATCGACAAAGTTTGAATTTTCCAATGTATTTGCTCGCTGGCAACAAGATGCCGGCGTACAGTATGGTTTCGACATTATCAATTGATTCAGATTCACTCTTTGTTGCGCCGTGATCCACGCTTGTTGCGCCAAGTTGGACGACGCCTGCAACACCTGCAGAAAACGTAATTCACGTAATTCACGTAATTCACGTTCGTTCGTCTTGTCGTGTGTCTGGTGGGCACAAACACGTCTTATCTTACTAGAAATTAAATTAACATCTTTCCAATACACACGTATATTACGTTATTATACGTACTTTCTCGTTGAGTATTTGTAAATTTTGTTGCTCCGAGGTAACAAACAACCGCTCCTGACGCAAATGATTCGCCAATTCGATGATATCCCATTGCAACGTTCCCAGAGATTCTACGCTGTTTGCCGAAGACATTACTGAAGCAAGAATACCCAGGACAACAACCAGTCTCGTGAAATAACTTTCAATCCCTCTCTCCTTTGATCCTACGTACGTGTATGTGCCAATGTGTCAAATCTTCTTAAATACTTGGGTATACTCGGTATACTCGGTTGTCGCATCTTATGTATATTTTACATTGTATTTGATTCTAGACGAAAACTATACCTGTGTGTGAAAACTATACCTATGACGATCGATACGATAAATTCGTTTTATTCTTCTCGTTTAAGCGAGATATTTGCCCGCGAAACGATCGATCGTCGAGGAAACGTTGCAGAAGAATTTCGAACAATCACTTTGATCTTGATTATTCTCGATTCTCTTTCAACCGACGATAGCTTAAATCTTGTTTGTTCTATTAGATTCCGTTGTTGAAACTAAAAACCGGTAGTAATTATAATTACGCGTCGCTCGCAGAATCACAGTTTCCTTACTGTTGTCCCTTTTATCTCGAAACAACATTCGCACCGACGACGCACAATCATTTTCCTCGCTAGGTTAGAATTTCCTTCGACAAATGGCTGTACTTTACTTGCCTGTACTTTAAATCGAACTCGAAATCGAAATCGAAATCGAAATCGAAATCGAAACGCAGGTCGAATCGATTCGACCGTTCGTCGATTACTCGGCGATAGTTGAAAAGTTGAATCAACGACGTTGCTCGTCGAGATTGGCTCGTCAAGAAATCAACATTTTACGTTCAACATGAAACTTTGTTTAACGCGTAAACGAATTGAAGCAGCGATTACCAGGGTTTCACACGCGTGCGTGTGTATAAATTTCCTCTTTGTTTAAAGTGCGGAAATTTTTTCGTACAACGTATTGAATTAAACGTGCAAAAATTTTCACTTTGCAGTTTTTATAAACGCATTTCTTTCTCGTCGTTGTCTCCTATTCGTCGTTTTTCTCTTCTCCGACAGTTTTCTTTTCTCGTTCAAATTTTATCAACTTGAATCTTGTTACAGACGCAGGAATGTTGAAAGCAACGTTGAAATAAAATAAAACGTCACAATCTAATCTGAACAACACATACACACACACGCGACCTATTAAACACATTTATCACGTACGTATTTGNCACCAAGAAATCACTTATTCACATATATATATATATATATATATATATATATATATATATATATATACATATGTATATGTGTATGATAAGTACCGTTTTAAATGTATCAGTTTTTAGGTTAACTACTTCTCTCCATTAAATGCTTGACTATTTACAGTTTCATTATCGTCGTCTATCGACATCATAGTTGTACACGTGTATGTATTATTTATATAGTGGAATATCGAAAGTAACGTTTGGACAAAAGTTTTAGTTTGTACATCATTAAACGGAGATCGTAGATGATGAAAAGTTGAGGAAGCGATTGTTAATGACATCTCCGGAAGAATGACAGACATCATCGTAGAAATTAAGAAACGTGTCTCCGAATGTTGGACAAACATCTTTGCAGAAGTGTGCAATGCAGTAGTTTATATAGATCGTTGTGCAATCGAATGTTTACATTGGCACACAGCCGGTAAAGGTTATTTAGCGTTAAAAGATGCTGGAGCAGTTGCAGTTTATGAATTTGGCATGTATCATTTTCGAGTAAGTATATTCATATACGCCTCGTGTATATATATATATATATATATATATATATAAGATATATATATATCTTATATATATATATATATATATATATATATATATAAGAGATTACAAAAGAGAGAAAAGAAAAAGTTTCTTGAACAAATTAAGTTCGATTCTTGTTGTTTTTGTAGTACGCGGAAGTGAAAGATGCCAAAAAAGCTGTCGTCATATCAACATCTGGCGATCCAGCATTTTATCAGCGTACGATTAAAATGATAGTGGCAAAGAATACGTTCCAGAACTGTATCGTTTACTGTAGCGTACCTTGTAACACTATCGGATACAATATGGAAATATTACCTGTCGAAGAGAAATTGGACTATGTTAAATTGAAGAGAGACATCAAGGTTTGGATGACTTCGGGAAATCTTCCTCAAGTTAGTCGATCCATCCATTCTTTTGTTTGCATTATTCAATTTGTTTGCAGTTACAATCAAAATTGTACCAAATTTATCTTTCGGTAGGAACCTGCCGTCGATGTCATCCACGTACCGATTTTTATTGCTCTTTTAAATAAGAATCTGCTTGTGACACCTCCTTTTGCAGATTTAATGCCACCTTTGGACGCTACCGTTTCAAAAGACGCGTTAGTTAAATTGAATCTTTTGGCATATTCTTTTTACAACCTGTTCGATAGTATAGGAGCTAAATTAGATATTTATTCAGTTGGAAAATTAAGCGATCTTCTTGCAGAAAATTTGGAAGATTACACATCTGGTGTCGATCACCGAAACGTAAGTACTACCAAGTAAAAAAACTTTTCTTTCGTCTTTCGGGAAACAAATCACCGTAAGTAAGTAACGCTAATGAACCCTAAATTGTTTTACAGCATTTATCAGAAACGCCAGAAATAGGAGTTTCTCTCATCTTGATCGATAGAACGTTAGATCTTTGCACGCCCACCAGTAACAATACAGAATCGTTTCTTGCAAAAATACTGCGGACATTCCCTCATTTGCCACATCATGACAATGACGTAGCTGTTAATATGTCGCCTGTGTTTGGAACAACAACGGTATGCACAAATAGCTTGCCCATTTATCTTAGATAGAAATGATCTTGTATCGTTTAGATAGAAATGATAAATTACATTTCTCGTGGTTTTCAAGGAAATGTTGGAATCGTGCGAAACACCCGGCTGTTTGGCAAGTATAGCAGATACTACGATGGATCTTTTAATTTCGCAGAAAGAAAAAAAGTTGCTAAGTACGGTTAATCAATTTTTAAATGACATGACTTTAATAAAAGATAGTCCAAAACTAAAAACACCGACGAGGATTTCTGGTCACAGTTTAGAAAAAGTTCTTAATAAAATTCAATCTATGAACAGCGTTGACTCTATGGCCGCTGATACGGAAAAACTTCAGGTAATGATCTTTTGATTTTTAATCTTTGCACTTTCGTGCGAAATGTGTGTCGACGCATATCTTACAGCCTTACCTTCTTTTTATTTCGAGATATAGTGCATCTTGGCGATAATCAAAGCATCTACGTCGCAAAAAGCTGACCAGATCGAGCTACTTACCAGCTTGGAGAAATTAGCTCTGCAAAATCTTTCCGTGAGTCGAGAATCCTCGAGCATACTCGTACAGGTAATCATTCTTTAAATCCCATTTATCTTTCACGTTTCATTCTTCGTTCATCGTTTCTTTATTCTTCAATCATCCCTGTCATTTCCACTAACCATAACATTCGGCAAATATAAATCAAATTAAAACAATTTTTCAGTTGAGCAATATCATACAAACGCGAGCTCACAGGGGACTCGATATTGAAAACTTGTTAGCATTGCTAATATACGTTTACGCACTTGCGGGAACGCAAATTCGGTTTTCCACGCAACAAGAGCGTCGACTGGAAGAGTCGATTGCAGCCGCAATTTTCGAGGACCTTGAAATGTTGAAGAAAAATTCATCGACTAATACAAAATCAGCCTATCAGCGTAATTTGTTATTATCAGGTATGTACACAGGTACATATATATATATACACACACACACCGATATATGCCTTTCATTTTCATCAAACGAATGTTATTTGCCAATTATTTTTTCCGTTAGAAACGGACGATGTTGCAGCGCAAGAAACATCGTGCAAGATCGCAGCACGTATTCTCAATACTTTAAGATTAATCGCGGAACAACGCTTAACACTGCAGGATTACAGGTGATTACAGGGAATTCTCCAAACGAAAACTTATCATTCTTTTTAATTTACAATAATCACACATGTCAAATATGCTACTCGCTCACTTTGTCCGTGCTCGCATTTTTTTCTTTCAAACAATCAACGTTATTTTATTTCGAAGGAAATTGTATCAACGAGATGATCTATTACGTTATTCGTAGATTTTGTATGCTGAAATCAAGTTCTCAAGAGGCAACTCGGCATATCAGTATTTTAGAACAAATTACCAAGGATGTATTTTGCGTAGACGCAAGCAGAGAGCTACGGGATCTTCATAAAAAGTCATCTTCATTTATTGCAGCGGGGTTCAAGTAAAACTTTTTCTTTCCAAACTTTCGTATTCGTATTCGTATAAATGAATTTCTCGAAAATTGACGTGATGATGATATTTTAAACATTAAAAATATTAAATACGAATCCTCTTTCATTGCAGTCTAATTTTAAGAGGTAAAACGAAACGTCATCCCCGAGATAATCCTTTTATTCTAATGTACATCGTTGGAGGCATTACCGCGGAAGAGGCCAAAATAATTCAAGAAGTAACATCGGCAAATAACGACGAGAAATCGCCACGTATGATGTTGGCAGGATCTAGATTGTTAAAGCCTTTAGACATAGTGGATAAAATATTCTTTTCTTAGTTATTTTCCCCTTTTTCTACCAGTGGAATTTATTTCTCATCCATCTTCCATTTTATACCATCGGATAAAATAGAATAATGTATTTTCCTAACAATTTGCGTCGTTTCTAATGTACATGTAAAATTTTTCGAATTACACGCCTTGCATAGCTGTATTCTATAATTCGCATTATCCTTCGTCGTAACCTTTTTCCCTTTGTTCACATCGATATTTTTATACAACTTGGTGTATACCGTTGCGACATTAAATCGAGCTGTGTGCGTTCTGACAAGTCGTAACAAATTCTTCACGTATGCGTCAATTGTGATGACATTATCTTCGCAATCTTGCCAATAATATGCCGTTATACTGTCGATAGCTAAAAGTGCAATTTTCGTGTTATCAACGAATATATCGTCCAATGTGCGTAACGTCACGGCAAATTGTTCGCTGTCGTAACAATCAACGACGTGCAAGTTACGCAAAGAATTTTCAATCACAGCTCTCTCATCAAACTCCACTCCGTCAGTCGCCGTAAACGACTGCTGAGTTGCTGTATCAGTAGCTGCATTTACGATATTGCTCGTCAATTCTGCCAATTTTGATATTTGAAAATGATGATCCGTGTTTATCAAGACAGCCGAAGCATTACAGCCTTTGATTTCACGATAATTCGGCAAGATACATTTTGCCAGCATTTGAGACAAAAGCAGAGTCTTACCGGATGACTGTACTCCACTAATTTCTATGATATCCGTGCCCCGAGGGCCTTCGAAGAATAAGGCATCCTCCAGCCCACGCAGGCTTGGTTTCTTATTCAATCTCGCAAGCAATTCTATTCCGGATTCGATCTGCGATTTCATAGGTTCTTTTTTTTTATTCCCTTTCCGAGTCCCTTTCTCATTCAAAATATCGTTCGAATCGTTGCGATACAATTGAATTAATTCTTTCTGAAATCTTTCTTTCGAAACGTGCAAGAAGCACGAATTGTATTACGTGTTGTACGGATAGATTAGATATTGCTCAGTGGTATATTGCATTCAAAGTACAATTAATTAATTTACATTTAACAAAGACGCGATATATATTGCTGGAAAAAAAGGCGAATAAATAATGTGCAGTAGCATGTGAAAAAGAACGCATTAAANAAAAAAAAAAAAAAAAAAAAAAAAAAAAAAAAAAAAAAAAAAAAAGTATAAATTAACCTTTAATCGAATGCCACGTGAAGAAAATCTCCCCTGTACCGAATGCACGAAATGATTCAATCAACTTTAATCGATCGTGAATACGTTGCAAACGTTGTAACTGTAAGCCACTGTAAGAAAGAGAATATTAGTATACCCAATTCGACGAGTTAAACGAACAAATAGATTTAAAACACAATTACGCACGCGACAATTACGGTTTTCACTCAAATGCAAGACTCGAACAGTTCGACAAATCAGACAGAAGAGCTAACCTTTTGCACTCCGTTGCCGCTGCTGCAGCGACATTGTTAGATAAACATACAGCAGCTCCGCTGCTTTGCCGCAGAGGCGACATTGCAGGATAAGCTTCACTTCGTTGTCGTATAAATAATTGTGTGTAAAAGTTATCATCATTTTTTTAAATATATTTATAGCCTCAAAATGGAAGAAAATAATAGCTATGCAAGAAATGAATTTTCGGAAAGTGAAAATGAATTCGAATTTAACATGTACAGCGACAATTTTCCCGAAATTAATATAAATGAAAATGGATATAGTGACAGTGATAACAGCGACGTAATAGTTCGTCAACGTCGAAAAGCACGGCCAGTTGAATCTGACACGTCCAGTACCTCCTCGGAAGATGATGACTGGGCCAGTATTACAGAGAATGGGTACATGCCCCAAAGACTAAATTTTTCAATAGGGCCAAAGGTGACAGGCCCCCAAACTTCCTCTAATATTTCTGAGCCGATTCAGTTTTTCAAATTATTCTTCTCAGACCAGCTTGTAGATGAAATAATAAAGGAAACAAATAACCATGCGAAATCTGTATTGGAATCAAAGAACACAGCTAAAGAGTCTATATGGAAAACATGGAAAGATGTAAATAAAGATGAATTCTGGGCTTTCGTTGGACTTGTACTAAATATGGGTACAATGCCTGTTTCTAACATGCAAGAATATTGGTCGACTAAACACAATAGTAGAATCCCTTTCTTTTCGGATATATTTACAAGAACTCGATTCAATCAAATATTTTGGATGCTCCATTTAAAAACACCCGACTCTGGAAGCAAAAATCTTAAAACACCTATACAGCGAGCCAGCATTTTTTTAGACTATTTAGATTCAAAATTCTCCGAACACTTTATTCCTGGTCAAAATATTTGTGTAAACGAATCCATAGTAAAATCTAAAGGGAAAATTTCTTTCGTTACTTACAACCCTGTCAAGCCGACAAAGTGGGGTATAAGAATCTATACAATGACGGATTCTGAAACAGGATATATCTATTCTATATTACCTTGTTATGGAAGTATTACATCAGAAAATCTTACTCGTCCAGATTTACCAGTAAGTACTAGAATTCCGCTGCATTTATATCAAAAGTTGTTAGATAAAATCCCCGAGGCACAAGGTTACCATATGTTTACTGATAGATATTACACCAGTATATCTTTGGCAGAAGAACTAATGAAATTGAAATGCCACTTGACCGGCGTTATAAAAGCTAACAGGGAAAGTATTCCGACCTTTATGAAAAGACTAAAGTTTTCAGATAAGAAAACTTTCACTCGTCATAAAAAAGGAAAAATCATGTTTTTAGCCTGGAAAGACAAGAGGGTCGTGCCACTTTTGAGCACTTGGCACGATGCTGGAATGATAGAACCAAAAAGAATTCGTCGAGGGGATACAGAAGTAAACATTAGAAAGCCTAATATAGTTGCCAGCTACATAAATTCCATGGGGGGTGTATATCGAGCTGATCAATACGCATCTACCTATTGCTTTTTGAGAAGGTCTCTCATGTGGTGGAGAAAAATGTTTTTTTGGGGCATGGAGGTGTCTGTAATTAATTCATATATCATATATAAAATTGAGAAAACAAAACAAAACGAAAAACCATTGACCCGCTTGAAATATGTGAAACTACTAGTCGATCAACTGATTAATAATTTTCGACAAGACAGATATAGAGCTTCTACGTCATATTGCGAGTTAAGGTTAAACGGGAAACTTCATGAAATGCGCAAAGGTAAGAAAAGAGATTGTATCGTTTGCTCCGATAGACAGAAGAAAGGTAGACGACGTGAAACTACTGAATACTGCGATACTTGCCCTAACAAGCCAAGAATGCACCTTGGGGATTGTTTTGCAAGATACCATAAAATGAAGAAATTCAAAAAGTAATTTTCCTTATTAATTGTTGTATATTTATTGTGGTATATTTATTGTTGTATATTTATTGTGTTGTATATATTTCATCGTTTAATTATATCGTATTAATAAAACGTATTTTTAAAAATGTATCCACGTTTTTTTTAACGACAAAACAAGATTTTCAATATTTCACAGAGAGACGCGCCTCGCGTAAGTAAAAATGACTCGGAGTTGTTGATAGGTTATATTAAAAATTGTTCCGAGTGCAAAGGGTTAAGGGTTCGATTGTCACGCGACGACCAAGTTCAAGTTTGAACATCGATCGATCAAGTATTAGTTGATAAGTTGCAGAAAAAGCAAAAAAGTTCATGCTCGTCAAGTTCGTCGTGTCGAAGCTCGTGTGTAACAGTAGTACGTAGTCAACTCGACGATTGTCGTCCGACCAATAAAAATTCACATTCGAAAACACGCGCAGACCTTTTTACGTTCGCAAACAACTTTAATCGAAATTTCGAATGTAACTTGTAACAATCAATAATTACCGAGCAGTTAATCGAACGATAAATAGTTCAACCTATCGAATACAGGTTGTAAATCTTTGTTTGTTCGCGTTCGCGTTCGGATTCCAAAGTAGAACACGGAAAAGGTGAGGAAAAAGGTGAGAGGATCCAATTCCGAAGATGCAATGCAAAAATTAAAAATCTGACGAACGAGTTCGCCTAATTAAATTTTTTTGCAAATGAAAATTTCCTGAAATAGGCAGCGCGACATTGAGTCGAAATGGTGGGAAAAATTTTTTCGCAATAAAGTTGAAAAACTGAATTTATTTATCTGCACTATCTCTAGGCTGCACGTTCAATCCGTCCAAGCGAATGGAAGCAATTCTCACAAACCTCCTCTCTCTCCCGTACGTGTATCATCATTCCGATTTGCTGTCGGTTTAATTAATCGATAAAACGTAAGTAATTGGAAAACAAGATAATTGTAGGAACGATAATCGATAATAAATAAAGTCGTGTCACCGTTCTACAAAAAAAAATTTTATCAATTATTTTAACGTTTACATGATACAGAATTTGGAACGGATGAATTACGACTGACGACTGACGACTGACGACTGTTTATTAATTTCTTATTTACTATTATATATATTCTCGGCAATTTGTTTGTAACACATTATTTGGTTACCAATAATTTATTGTATTTCCATTTGGTAACTTTTTATAAGACTAAATAGATGTTGCCACATAATTCAACATTTTGGAGGTGCCACCTGTCCAAAAATGACAATACTAAAAAATGTCGTAATCTTTGATATCGATGCTCGTCGACGAATAACGGCACTGCACCATACAATCAACCAATCGCGAGCGTTCGATCCTAGCGTCGCGTCTCTTCGCGTATCATTGTCGTGACGTCCGTCGTTGTAATCATCGTTGAAATAATAACAAACGTTTCCGCGCGGTACTTTGGTCGATTCTTTTCCGCCGTTAATAAATTACTGTTAATTACTACATCTCATTTGTGGTCTTTTCCCGTCTTCTTCCCGTTGAACATTCGAACGCGCAAGGGACTCTGAAAATCCCCACAAATGGATTATCTTACACTTACTGACTAATTACTAACACGCTGATACTTTTACTTTTTATCAATTATTTTTTTTTCAAAATTCGACGAGAACGAATATATGCTTTCATAGCACAGCTGCTGGTCTTTCCGTTTTCGAGTTGAAAATAATCCAATCACGTGATATATTTGCGATCGTAGAGGGCGCAAGAAACATTTTGATCATTTTCGAACGCGTGGGACGCGAATTCTCGTTCGACGTCGCGTCTCTTCTATCCTTGGTCGATCTTGATGGTTCAGGTTCAAGTTTTACAAACCTAACGCAGAACGTCGAGTGTTATGAACGCAATTTTGTTGTTCTCCATTTTCGCCAGGTATATAAATGCTTTGGAAACTGTTCGTTGACGAAGGAATGTTTTCACTTACGAAAGTACAACTGAAAAGAGACAAACACGCGAATTAAAGGCGAAGTGGAACTGCGGAAAGAAGAAGAGCACGTAGAATAATATTCGACGATTCGATACTCAACGAGTCGATAGTCAACAACAAAACGTTACTCCTACCAGCGATTACCTTAGCGATTTCGCAGAAAATGTAAAGACATCTTGGATGAAGAATTTTGGATACGTTACGAATCCAAGATGCAGGTTTTCACACCGATTTTAAGTAAAGGAATTTGAACGAATTCTTTATTCTTTCAACAAAGGAAGGATTCTCTCCTGGAGGAGAAATTTCGCTCGGAGGATCGAACAGTGAATGCGCTGAAAATTCCTAAAGTTTGCCGATACACAATTTATTTTAATCTTCGTTCCCGTTTAATCTTATTTCAAAAGTTGGCGAATTCGCTGCAATTTTTTGTGTAAAAATGGTACCACTTGGACCATCACCAGGCCATCAAACATCCGTCAATAATACCGCAACTGCTCCAACTAGTGGCACTAAAAGTAGCTCTACATTGGCGAGTAAACTTATTAATTCGTACCTTGTACTTTCTATCTTATTTACATCTTCCGCTCTTTTCCATTTTCTCGTTGCACTTTGTATTTTTATTATAATATCTCTCTTCATGCGTCTTTCTGCGAAACATTTGAAACATATGAAAATTCCTTTGTGCCTTTCGATTTTTGTAGAAACCAAATTATACTTTGAAGTACACGTTGGCAGGTCACACCAAAGCAGTCTCCTCTGTAAAGTTTAGTCCTAACGGGGAATGGCTTGCAAGCTCTTGTAAGTAGAAATGCTTCCAATCCAACGTTCATCGTACAAGTTGTCGCGAGTTTGTCGAAACGTGATTAATTTTTTGCTCGCAGCTGCGGATAAGTTAATTAAGATATGGGGATCGTACGACGGGAAATTTGAGAAGACTATATCTGGCCATAAACTAGGTATTTCGGATGTCGCGTGGTCCAGCGACAGCAGACTATTAGTATCTGCTTCCGACGATAAAACTTTAAAAATATGGGAATTAAGTTCCGTAAGTTGACTACTTTTATCTCGAGAATTTGTGTTCGAGTTGAATTTGGATTACAAATCACAAAGTGTTTTTCACTGCTATTTCTTTAAAGTTCGTAATCATCGTAATGTAATTTGTAACTAAACTTATAATAATGATGATAATAATAATAATAATAATGATAATGATAATGATAATGATAATGATAANAGTTGAATTTGGATTACAAATCACAAAGTGTTTTTCACTGCTATTTCTTTAAAGTTCGTAATCATCGTAATGTAATTTGTAACTAAACTTATAATAATGATGATAATAATAATAATAATAATGATAATAATGATAATGATAATGATAATGATAATCATTTTCGTGACATAGTTCGTGTTCAGTGATGCAGTTTCTTTTATTTCCAGGGAAAGTGCTTAAAAACTTTAAAAGGTCATAGTAACTATGTTTTCTGTTGCAATTTTAATCCACAATCGAATCTAATAGTTTCTGGTTCCGTAAGTATTTTGACAGAAATACGATCATTTGTGTGAGAAAAACCACCGTTCTTCGAAAGCCTGCAGCGTGCAAGCCTCCGAGTCACGATGTACGCAAGTTTATCGCGCCGTGATAATGAGCGAATTACTCGAGTTGTAGTTATTCAACTACAACGAAACGGAAAAGAGAGAAACTTGGTGGATTGTGCTCGAGTTAAATAAAAGGATTTAAAAAAAAAAAAAAAAGAAAAAAAAATATTTTTAAAAATATCTTNAAAAAAAAGAAAAAATCATATTTTTCACAATATCTTCGAACTTTGTCAAAAATGACTTGCGTGTTCGCGTGGACAGAGGTCTGCACGTGTAAGAACGGCGACGATATTAACGACATCGAATGGGTATTCGACGTCATTATTATTGTCAATACTGCGTGGACGGATGTAACGACGAATTAATATTACGAACAGTTTGACGAAAGCGTTCGGATATGGGATGTTAGGACTGGAAAATGCCTGAAAACGTTACCCGCTCACTCGGATCCTGTAAGTGCGGTTCATTTTAACAGGGACGGTTCGTTAATCGTGTCTAGCAGTTACGATGGATTATGGTAAATGTGCATATTCCTTTTTGCTATATCAATATATTGTCGTCGTTGGAGAGTGAATAGACGAACAGGAAGTAGTACTAATCGTGATGTCACTGTTGTTGTTGTTGTTGTTGTTGTTGTACAGTCGAATTTGGGACACCGCATCTGGCCAGTGTCTGAAAACGTTGATCGACGATGACAATCCTCCTGTATCTTTTGTAAAGTTTTCACCAAACGGGAAATATATTTTAGCGGCGACGTTGGACAATACGTTAAAACTCTGGGATTATAGCAAAGGAAAATGTCTGAAAACATACACGGGTCATAAAAACGAGAAATATTGCATCTTTGCAAATTTTTCAGTTACCGGAGGGAAGGTAGGCTTTCTAAGGACAGTTACACGTTTGTACGTGTAACGATTAATTCATTCGACGTACATAAATATAAATTAATCGGATTAATCAACGGATTTCTATTTCTCTCAATTAGTGGATCGTATCGGGTTCGGAAGACAACATGGTATACATTTGGAATTTGCAGACTAAGGAGATTGTTCAAAAATTACAAGGTCACACAGGTATAACAACGGACGGATTATAATTTTTTGTATCGTTACTGCAAAATATTATTTTTGACGCGTGCCGACGCGTACTAATCGATAACGTACTAATCAATTTCTAATTCATTTGCAGATGTAGTACTGTGTACGACGTGTCATCCGACCGATAACATTATAGCCTCAGCCGCCCTTGAAAACGATAAAACCATCAAATTATGGAAAAGCGACACATAGAATATACGATTTTATTAAAAACATTCTACAAAACGCGTTTGTATTTTTTAGAAAATCGTCTTATCCGATTTTTTTTTCTTTACTTTTTAAACTCATTTTTATACTCATTAAAAAATTCCAATCTCAATGAAATTGATAATTTTAATAGACAGTTCGCATCTCTCTTTCGAATAGTCGTAGAAAGTAGAATTTGTTTTTATACAGTTAGGTTTAGGTATTGTAAGATAAGACCCCACTATTGCTATAATCGAATAGCAAGCGCTATATAAATTTAAATTATTACGGATCGGTTTAGCAGGGAACAAATTCGAAAGTAAACAGCTCTTTTTTGGCGAACGCGTTTTCTAACGCAATGTTTTAAGCATAACCGGTTTAGGCTTTACGTTTGTAACTATGTATAATTTTTACTTGTAAAGCAAGCATGTTTTTCTTTCTATTTATACGATAAAATAAAAATTAAAGTAACGTGTATATAATATTTTGAACGGAACGGAACGGGACGGGACGGGACGTAGCATCTTCGAATGTATCGAGAAGGAGGAAAGAGAAAAAGTAGGAAAGATTATAAAAGAGATTCTTGCAGCATAAATATGTTTATGTGGAGAAAGTGTGACAGAATGGGGAAAAAAAAGAAAGAAAAAAGAAAAATATACATATATATATATATATATATATATATGTGTATGTATGTATGTATTTTTTCGTACCTGAGATTAAATGTGATAATTTGTACCTCTTGATCAGCGAATATCAGGATGCAACGTGAATAAATATTACTGAAGCGAAGTATAAATTATAATATATTTCGTATTTTATTAAAGCACATATTTTTTTGAAACGTACAGTTGCGGAATTGAATACCTCTTGATCAGCGAATATCAGGATGCAACGTGAATAAATATTACTGAAGCGAAGTATAAATTATAATATATTTCGTATTTTATTAAAGCACATATTTTTTTGAAACGTACAGTTGCGGAATTGAATTACAGCACGCGATACACCGACCATGGATTTTTGTCCATCGAAGAAACGAACAAATAACTCGCAATTTACAGAGCTGGATCACAGAGCACAATTGGAATTCTTTGTGCTCGTTAATCGCGACGAAGATCGAGACAGCGAAAGGAACTTACCGAGATGTACGAGTAAGAAGTAGAGTTAACGACGACGCGGAACGAGCGCGCGTAAATGTAAACACGTAAGCGAAGAGAATAAAATTGAAAGTAAGA